>JAULKM010052852.1:0-12663 GCA_032355605.1 Rubia tinctorum
GATGCCTCTCCCTTGTCGGCGTCAGCGTCGGGGTAGGCTTATCCCCCTGTGTTACATCCTCCATCGTCACCTGGTTATACAGGCTCTCTAGTTTCCGTGCATCCATTTTCTTTGGGTTGTGTGGATGTTCAGTGTTTTTGCGAATCCCCACGGTGGGCACCAATGTTAATACCAAAATTTGTAGTATATCTGATGTTGATCTCCTTCAGCCCAATATGCACATGAACCTACAAGACAGGCAGAGAAAAGTCAGGCAGGCAGGCCAAGGGTCGTGCCTGCTCCGACAATCCTGTTAGCCATGGGAGTCATGTAGAGGAGTATTCAAGTGAATAGTAGACTGATTGGGAAAAATCTTACCTCGTGTCTAACACTATTCCTTGTTATATGTGATTTTGTGGTTGATGTGACAGGAGCTATCCTATCATTACCCATGTGTCGTACCTTCTTCATTTCTCTCCCAGGTAACGGCCCTGCCAGACAGACAGCATCCCTCGAGATTAGGTATTTTATTTACAGTTCATGATACCTATTGGGCCACCCTGACCCATACATTATCATGCTTCTTTCAAGCTTTTCTAGTAAGCCATTTGGAAATCCCACACTTTATCGCTCTTTGGTTAGTGCACTACATTATTTTTCCATTACGTATCCCGACATTTCTTATGCTATGAACACAATCAGTCAGTATATGCATGCTCTTACTGATGACCATTACCAGGCTATTTCTCTAATTTTGTGCTATGTCTGTGGTACTGTGCACTATGGTCTTCAGTTTTGCAAGAATTTATCTACTTTACCAATTTTGTGTTATTCTGATGCTGATTGAGCTCGTTGTATTGAGACTTGTAGGTATAATTATGGTTATGCCATATTTCTTGGTGGCAATTTGGTTTTATGGAGTGCTAAGAAACAACCTACTGTCTCTCGTTCAAGTTTAGAATCAGAATACCGGGTGATAATGCATGGGCCTGATGACCCAATTATGAGAAAGGAAAAATAATAAGGCCTTTAAGCCCAGGTAGCGTCCTTGGGCATGAAGGCGGACTGGAAGGGTTTGACGGGTGGTGATGGGACAGCTCCAGTCTCATCAGAAATTAAACCATGTATAACGAGGAGAAGGGTGTGACCCAAGGGAAGATTTTCCTACCAGTTCACTATTCACTTAGATACGCTTCTACATGGCAACAGTGGCTAACCGGAGTGTTGGAGGAGGCATGACCCTGGGCCTGCCTGACTGACCTCTTTCTGCCTGTCCTGTAGGTTTAGGTGTATACTAGACTGGTGTAGATCATCGCTAAACACACTACAAGATTTGGTATTAACATTGGCGCCGTCTTTGGAGATTGCATCAACAAACAGCATCGACGCAACTTGGAGACGGTAGAGGTATGGATACCGGATAACCTGTACAACCAGGTGACTGTGGAAGATGTAACCCAAGAGGATGAACCTGCTCCGACGCTGACTCCAATGGGGGAGAGACATCAAATCCAAATGGAGAATGAGATTGCGAACAACTCAGATATCTTTCAAACGATAATGGCATTCCAGAAGGAAATGATGAGGAGGCTGAAAGAAATAGAGGATCGGCAGTCCCGGTGGAGAGGACACGACTTGCACCCAATGGAGCTCTTCCCAGAGCAGGAGGGTGACTCTGAAGCACCCAGTAGAGGATAGAGGGGATCGTAGACGGGTCGGAGTAGGGAGATGAAAGAGAAAAGCATGGCCTTTTTGAGAGAAAAAAGAATGAGTCGGAGCTAGAGAATAGTCTGTGAGTGGAGAGAAGGTTAAGTACCACTCCAGAGAGGTAAGAAACAGGTTGGGCTAAAAACACCGCCAAAAGAAAGAAAAAAACCTTAAATAGGGAGGCTAGAGGATCGATGTTCACCACACGGATATAGTTGTTTACGACAGATCCAAAACTAAAGATACCGATGAACCTGGGGCAGTATAACCAAGAGTCCGACCGAGAGGACTACTTGCACACTTTTTACACCAACATGATCACTTTTCCGATACCGCAAGCCATATGGTGCAAGGTGTTCGCAACAACCTTGACAGCTGCAGCTAGGGTATGGTTCAGAAACCTGGAATATGGGATAATCGACAGCTTTTGTCAATTGAAGGAAAAGTTTTTGACTCATTTTATGTAGAGAAAAAAGTTCCAAAAGGCGAGATCTGAGCTGCTCACCATCAGGAAGAAGCTAGAGAAAACGTTGTTTCCATACTTAGAGAGGTTTAACAACGAAGCAAACCAGGTGGAGGAAAGGAGCAACCAGTTCCTTATTGACATATTTGTAACAGTTTGAAACATGAGTTGTTGTTGCGATACTTCACCCTGGATCCGCCGATGACAATTGATGAACTGATGAGGAGAGTTGGAAACTTCAACAGAGCAGACCTGGCTGAAAAAAAGGAGAAAGGAAGCACAAGTGGGCCACAGTTAGCGGAGAGCCGACAGGGAGAGCTTAGAAGGAAAGTCGAGGAAAGTTGGGGCTGCTCGAGTAGATGCCAAGCATATTTAACAAGTCGGAAAGGATTTTCACCCCCTGATCAAAACATCCAATGAGATCTTTGCCCTGTGTGCAGGAAAGGGCATCCTGAATGTACCGCCCAGGATGAATAAAGAGCTTGGGAAGAGGAATAAGTCCCAGTTTTGGGAGTATCATGACTAACACGACCATGATGTGAATGACTCCATCATTCTAAAGCACAATATTGAGGACGAGGTATAGAGTGGAGAGCTAGCACATTTGGCAAAAAGTGCTAAGGATTATAACAAGGCCAATTACCAGGGTAAAAACAAGTACGGAGAATTTCGCAGGCAGCAGGACAATCGGGGCAGGGCAAGAAGCCCTGACAAAGAGCAGAGGCAAGATAAAGAAATAGAGGTTGCCAGGGCTGAGAAAGGTGACGAATGCCATAAGAGGCATAGAGTATATGCCCGGTGAAGAGGGCAGAGCGGCTTTGGTGATGGATATATATGCCATTATAGGCGGAAACGCAGGAGGAAAGACTGAGTCTCAGCGAAAAGCACACTGCAAGCAGACACCACAGCCAACGCCAGAGGAAAGAATGCTGGGAGTGAACGAAGCAATAACGTTTGACGATAGTGATCCGATACCGGATAGGCTGGCTGGCGCAGATGCAGTGGTGATAATAATCAGTGCAATGGATAAGAGGATTCATCGGGCATATATGGATGGTGAAAGCTCTGCAGAAGTTATGTACTGGCATTGTTTCGAGAAGCTGGATGAGAAAACGAGGACGAAGTTAGAACGGACAAGTACCTCTCCTAGTTGGTGGACTTTGCAGACAAAACAGTTTAGCCGGAAGGCACTATATTCCTCCTGATGACGGTGGGAGAAGGTGAAAGAAGTAAAACCATGGACATAGTGTTTATAGTTTTGAAGGAAAATATCCCCTACAACCTTATACGGGGCAGGCTGACGCTAGCATTTTTTAAGGGTATAGTGTCGACCATGCACCTGTTGTTGAAATTCCCAACTAGGAGAGGGATATCCACGATAAAAGGAGACCAACAGTGAGCTAGAGAGTGCCACAAGATCGCACTCAGCAAGATGTAATGAGAAGATGGAGGTGGGAGCCACGGGGTACATGTCAACAAAGCTAGGCCCGTCAGGTTAATCATGGACAAAAATGACTCATCAAAGCTTTGCGCGGAAATGGAAACAATGAGATTAAACGGAAGCTGGTCGGTGCAGGTAGAAACCAATCTTCCGCCTCAAGTGAAAAGTGAGCAGATAAAGGTCCTGGAGGAGAAAGGGCCAACCTTCGCCTGGAAGCCGGAAGATATGACAGGGGTGCCAAAAGATGTCGACTGCCACGAGCTGAAAGTGGATCCCTCTTACAAGCTGGTTAAGAAAAAGTGGAGGATGTTGTTCAGGGAGAGAAATGAAACAGTCAACAAGGAGGTGGGTCAGCTAGTTGCAGCAGGGACCCTGGAAAAAATCCCCTGCCTAACTTGGCTAGCTAATCCAGTACTGGTGAAGAATACTGACGGCAGCTGGAGGATGTGTGTAGATTATACAGACCTTAACAAGGCTTGCCTAAAAGACTGCTACCTATTGCCGGTCATTGACTAGAAGGTAGACTCCCTTACTAATTACCCAATTAAAGGTTTCCTCGATCCATACAAGGGGTATTATCAGATCCCCGTGCTAGAGAGTTATGTAGGAAAAACTGCTTTCATTATGGAGAAAGGAGCTTTCAGCTATCAGATAATGCCTTTCGATTTGAGAAACACTGGAGCAACATATCAAAGGGTGGTGGATAAAGTTTTTCAAAAATAGATTGGAAGAAACCTGGAAGTGTACGTGGATGACATGGTAATAAAAAGCAGCCAATACGAGACTTTTGTGGAAGATGTCAGGGAGACCTTGATGCAATTCACGGAGATCAAGATGAAGTCGACCCCATCCAAGTGCCAGTTTGGTGGGAGCAGGGAAGTTCCTAAGACACATGGTGTTGAATGAGGGTCTGCACGCAAACCCCAAAAAGAAAAAACAAAAGCGATCCTAGAAATGAAATTTTTGAACACGGCGAGGGAGGTGCAGAGCTTGAATGGGAAACTGACAGCTATGAATTGTTTCATGTCATGAGCGCCTGAAAGAGCGCTCTCATTCTTCAAAAAACTGAAAAGGTGTGCGGATAAGAATGGAATAGTCCAATGGGGAGAATCGCATGAGAAGGCATTTGAGGAGCTGAAGACGTACCTGAAGGACCTTCCCACCCTGACTAGTCCAAGGAAGGGAGAAACCCTATATTTGTATGTGGAAGTAAGTGATGAGGTAGTGAGCGGGGCATTGATTAAAGAAGAGAAACAAGTTCAATGACCAGTGTACTTTGTTAGCCGAGCCCTGCAGGGTCCAGAGCAGAGATACACGAACCAGGAGAAATTGGCACTAGCCCTGGTCTACGCAGCAAGAAGGTTAAGATAGTATTTCCAAGTGCACCATGAGGTGATTCTGACGAATCGGTCACTCAAAGAAATACTGAACAAACCGAAAAGGTCGAGAAGATTGATGAAATGGGCAGTTGAGCTGGGAAAATATGCCATCGAATAGACCTCTAGAAAGGCGAGATGCCAAATGAGAAAAGGATGAAAGAAACGGTGGAAGACGAATCTCATCCTACAGGAGAAGACGAGAGAGGAGGTGTAGGCATATAGAATTTTAATGTTGACGGAGCCTTCGGAGTGGAGGAAGCAGGCGCGGGCCTGGTAATATCAGACTCAGAAAGGGTTGAATCGACCTACTCCCTACGCTTCAAATTCCCAGCTTTCAACAATGAAGCAAAGTATGAGGTGTTAATCGCAGGCATGGAAATAACCAGGAAGCTGGGAGCAAAGAAGTTGCAGGCCTACGGAGAATGTTGGTAGCTAACCAATATAATGGGCAGTGTGCCACCAAAGAACCAACAATGATGAAATACATGGATAAGGTCTAAAGCTTGGCGGCTGAGTTTGAAGATTTTGACATCACCAGGGTCCTAAGGTCATAGAACATGAGAGCAAATGCATTGAGCAAGATGGTATTCTTAACTCATGCGCATTTAACCAAAACTGTGCTGGTAGAGGAGCTGACATGCAGGTCAACGGACGCAAGACAGGTAGCGGCGATACAGGAGTCAACGCCTGATTGGATGATACCCATTCACAATTACTTGGAACATGAGGAACTTCCGACAGATGAGAATGAGGAAAGGACAGTAAAAGGAAAAACTCTACAGTACATTGTAAGAAGCGGGCTATTGTACAAGAAAGGTTATACTGAGCAATGACTCAGATGTGCAGGACCCGAGCTGGAAGAAACAATCCTCGGGGAGATTCATGAAGGAAGTTGTGGCAGCCATCAAAAAGCAAGGACGATGGCACTGCGAGCAGTAAGGGCGGGGTACTACTAGCCTACCATGAGAGCAGATTCAGAAAAAATGGCCAAAGAATGTGGAAGGTGTCAAGAACACGCAAAGGTACAGAGGCTTCCTGCAGAACGAATGACCAACATAAGATCACCCTGGCAGTACCCAGCAAGAGAGTAGCTGAACCAATGAGTCGGGAAAAGAATGAAGAAGCTATCAGGAAAACTTGGATTCCCTAGATGAGCTCAAGGAGAAAGTGGCACTAAAAGGAGCAGCGTACAAGTCTTGGATGGAACAACATTATAATAACAGGATGCGGGTAAGATCTTTGAAAGTGGGGGACTTAGCGCTAAGGAAGAATGAAGCAAGTCGGGCAGAAGGTCAGAAGAAGCTGGGCTGTTGGGGAAAGAAGCATACCAATGGAGACGGTGGACGGACGGTCGATTCCCCAGAACTGGAATATAGCTCACCTGAGAAGGTACTACGCTTAAGTGATTTTAGATTTATGTATGCATAATACTTGTTGCTGAACTGTTTGGTAGGACGGGCGGGCGAGATGGGGTTCCTGAAAGGATCAAACCTCTTGAAAGCCTACGAAATGGTATAATCCTAAGGAAATCCCGACCTGCGCCTCGTTCCCTTTTTTATATCGCTTCTTTATTTAGGTGTGACAAGTGCAGGGAAAGAAATGAATCTCCGGCCACAACTAGCACCGGAGAAAAATGAAGCCTGGTCCAGACTAAAGTTGTAGCGTTGTTCCCTACAACCAGCACATGGCAAGCCGAATCTAAAAAAAGGCAAGAGGAATGAATCTCCGGCCACAACCAGTGCCAAAGAACAATGAAACCTGATCCAGGTTAAAGTTTCAGCACTGGCTCCAACAGCCAGTGCAAGGCAGACCGGATTCAAAAAAGGCAAAATGAATGAATCTTCGACCACAACCAGTGCCGGAGAACAATGAAGTTAGATCCAATCTAAAGTTGCAGCGCTCGCCCCAACAGCCAGTGCAAGAGCAGGCCGGATTTCAAAATGGCAGAGGGAAATGAACATCCGGCCACAACCAGTGCCGGAGAAAAATGAAGCATGATCCAGGAAAAGGTTGTAGTGCTGGCCCCAACAACCAGCGCAAGTGCATGCTGGATCTCAAAAGGGAAAAGGGAAATGAACCTCTGGCCACAAACAATGCCGGAGAACAATGAAACATGATCCAAGCTAAAGTTGCAGCGCTTGCCCCAATAGCCAGCGCAAGTACAACCCAATTATTAAAAGGGTAAAAGGAACGAATCTCCAACCACAACTAGTTTTGGAGAATAATGAAGCCTGATCCAGGCTAAAGTTACAGCGCTGACCCCAACAGCCAGCACAAGTGCAGGCTATATCTGAAAAAGGCAAAGGGAAATAAACCTCTGGCCACAACCAGTGACGAAGAAAAATGAATCTTGATCTAGGCTAAAGTTGCGGCGCTGGCCCTAACAACCAGCACAAGTGCAAGTCGGATCTCAAAATGGCAAAGGGAAATGAACCTCCGGCCACAACCAGTGCCAAAAAAATGAATTTGGATCCTGGTTAAAGTTGCAGCGCTGGCCCAAACAGCCAGTGCAATTGCAAATCGAATCTTGACAGGAAAAAGATAAATGAGCCTCCTGCCACAATTAGTTCCAGAGATAAACGAACCTGACCCAGGCTGAAGATGCAGCGCTGGTCCCAACAGTTATCACAATTGCAGGCCGGATCTCAAAAGGAGGCAAGGAAATGAACCTTCGGCCATGACGGGTTCTAGAGGTAAAAAAACTCTATTCAGGCTAAAGTAACAGCACTGGCCCTAACAACCAGCGCAACTGCAGGCCATATCTTAAAAGGAAAGAAGAAAATTCAAGACAAAAAAGTGAACAAAGTAATTAACATTAACTGATGGAACAAGTAATCGTTAAAAAATGAACATCTCAGGATTATAGAAAGAAATAATATCGTTTCATCCCTCAATAGGGGAACATACAAATAACAAGAAAAAAAGGAAAAAACCTTCAAGGCTTCTTCACGGCATTCTCATTCTCAGTCTCCTCAATGGATGGCACCCTCGGCTCTGTCAACCCTTTTGGCGCTACCAGCAGCTTATGCGACCTCAGCAGTAGGGACTCCGCATTTTTGACATGTTTATGAGTCCCACTGGTAGAATGTGCATCAGCTTCAGGGGAGGCTCCATCAGGAGCCCAACTGTCAAGTTCACCCAATGACATTCCCGGGTGCAACTGAGCGAAGTACTCAGTGAAGTTAAATTCCCATAAAGAAATAAAAGTATCACCAAGGCCAACCTATAGCTGATATTCATCTTTTGTTCGAGAGTAGAGGTCAATGGCCCCCATTAACGCACCACACGGGAGTAAAGGCTTAGGAAGCCGCGAGTGAATGCCTTGTGGCACAACGAGCTTGGGCTTTCAGGGAGGCCAGGCCATGCTTCAGCTCCCCCACTTCCACTCGCAAGTTGTCATTCTCCTCCTGCATGGCCTTGGCAGAACAGAGATGCTGGAAAAGTAAAAGAATCAAGTAAGAAGAGAACAAAGTAAAAGAAAAAAAGAAAAATCAAATAAATAAAGAAAATGCACCTCAAGGACGACTGTGGCTAACCTGACAGCAAGAGAATTAATACCTGCAATGTTTAGAGAACGTTCGCGCAACCAGCCGTTTAAGTGAGGAATAGGCAATGCCTAGTATACCAGCTCCGTCCGAGCAGAGGTACTGCGCAAGGGATCCGGTGCAGACCCCTGGGAAGAGGAACCGTGCGCAAAGGGATGCAATAAGGGAATCGATGATACAGGGCAAGTGGCCAAAGCAAGTTCCTGCTGACCATAGGCTGGTGTCTTAGGAACCTTCTCAGAAATCACGGTGCAGGGAGGTAGGCTGGGACACACCCCGCTCTCTTCAGCTCTCATCCTTAGAAGACGACGAGCCATCTTCAGGGCAGGTTCATCCTCGTTCACCTTGGTATCCGAGACGTCGATTGCCTTAACTTTTTGGTCAACAACCCCAGCTGCATTGTCAGTTTGGGAGGTTGGACGGTTGCTTACAGCCCAACGGGGGAGCCTGGATTGGTCGCCAAGGAAAGCAACTACGGATATTTCTGCAAAAGAATGAATATAAATATGTTAGAAAAATGTACATATAAGCAGAATCAGTGTCCCAGTTAAACAGCGAAAAAACACAATGAACTTATACCACTTAGGTTGGTGAGACCTTCACCGGGAGAAATACCACCAGGAAAATGCGGTAGGCAGATAGTGCGAAGGGTAGAGTCTCGCAGGATGTGGTCACACCTAACACTCATAACCTAAAGACGTGAGATAAACGGTTGTAGGGCAGATATCTCAATTGCTCTGGGATGAGACCCCCGTCCCTTTATTCGGGCTGGAGGGATAAATGACTCTCTCATCCCCGTTTAGGCCCAGGATAAGGTCCTCGTCCACGAAAATGAACCACCACTTCCACTCAATATGAGTGGGGAGTTCGATTAGCTGTTTGACCCCATCTTTTCGGAACTTCGGAAAAGTCCAGTCATGGGGCATCCTAGACGAATGGCAAAAAATAAAAAATAGGGTAACAGATGGTTCGATACGATGGAGGCGGCATAAGACTTCAAATCCCAAAATGACACGAATGGAATTAGGAGAAAGTTCAGTTAACCCTAACTCATAGAAGGCCAAAATAGCCTGAAAGAAAGAAGAAAGGGGGAATATGAGGAAACAGTGCTCGAGAGGCTCGAGGTAGACAGAGACATGCCTGCAGGCACGCCTAATACTGTTTTACCTATGCCAGGTAGCAGAATGTGATCACGAATGTCATTAAAAATGACCCGCTGGGCATTGAAGACGGCCTCAATGATACTGAGAAACGCCCGGAACTCAGGGTTGGTGGTGTTACAGTAAGTTTCTACGTTAGGGGGGGGCCAACGGTAGAAACCATGGTAGCAAAGTAAAATGAGAGAAGTAGGAAAATCATAGAGGGTACCTGGAGGAAAACTAAAGGCCACCAGATAATTGAAGCCTGGACGAGAGTGTTTGGGAGGACAAATGGAAGTGCAAGGGAAAGATCGGCGAAAGAAAATGAGGAATGATACGAATATGAAAAAAATAAAAGGAAAGATAAAGTAGTTGGTAGAAATTAATCTCTCACAAGACCAACGACAAAAGAATAATGATAACCTTCTAGGGAGAGCAAAACTTACGCAGCTAGCATGTAGAAAACTTTCGGAAAGGGACACGTGGCAGACATCTAGACAGGTAGCGTAACCTCCAAATAACGCGTTAATGAAAAAGGGATCGTGTGTCAGTGAGTGGTTTAGAAAACCAAACAGGATCGCCAAAATACCCAAAGAAGACAGGAAGCAAGTCCTAGGGACACTACATGCTTCCTGGGCAGCTCAAACATAAGACTGGAAAATTCCAAGCTCCGATTCAGCCAATGGCCTCTGGTCGACGCATATAGTCAGGCCACCGGCTGGGGGGACTTGATCATGTGTGGGGCTGACAGCCCAATTATAAGAAAGGAAAAAGAAGAAGGCCTTTCAGCCCAGGTAGCGTCCCAGGGCACGAAGCCAGACGGGAAGGGTTTGACGGGTGCTGATGAGACAAGTCCAGTCCCATAAGCCACCAAACCACATATAACAAGGAGAAGGGTGTGAACCAAGGGAAAATTTTCCTACCAGTTCACTATTCACTTAGGTACGCTTCTACATGGCAACAATGGCTAACTAGAGCGTCGTAGCAGGCACGACCCCGGGCCTGCCTGCCTAGCCTCATTCTGCCTGGCTTGTAGGTTCCGGTGTATATTGGGCTGGTGTGGATCATCGCTAAACATACTACAAGATTTGGTATTAACATACTATGAGATTTGGCATTAACATACTACAGGTATCCTATGGCCAATAACGTTGCGGAACTAGCTTGGTTGATGAATTTAATTCGTGATTTGCAAATTTCATCACTTGGGACACCTATTTTGCTGTGTGGTAATAGTAGTGCTCTTTTTCTTTCTCAGAATCTGATTTTGCATAAGAGAGACAAGCACATTGATATTGATTATCATTTTGTGCGAGAGATGGTGTGTTCTGGCAAGCTCATTGTTGCTCATGTTCCTGCAGACCAACAACTTGCTGACATCTTTACAAAGGGTCTACCTCGTCCTCAATTAGAGTTCTTACGGTCCAAACTTTGCGTTGCGACAAGTCCCACGCTTCGTTTGGGGGGGTAATAGAATATTAAATGAATTAGAATCAGGTTAAGAATGGAATACCTTTCTGATTGATTTTGTATATATCCTTTTCCATATCTAATTCTACTTTGTATACCCTTTGTACTCACTATATATATGAATACACACAACCACAATTATTTGTGGGTTTTACATTCTATCAATATCCACGGAGCCTGTGTTCGTTTTATCGAATATTTTACGATTATGTTGAAAACAAATGCCATCACACATCATTAGTATAATATCGTAGACCGCCACATTGCTTTCCTTGAGAAGCTCACAAAATCTCATCTCTCCCCTTTAAAGCAGATCCTTGACATGCACGTTAACAACTCACACATTTTCCATGTTTACGCGTTCAAAGAATAAATGCATAGTGTTAAAGCCAAATTTTGTAAACACCAGCCCAGTATACACCTGAACCTACAGGACAGGTAGACTGAGGTTAGGAAGACAGGCCCAAGGCCGTGCTTGCTCTGACGCTCTGGTTAGCCATTGTTTCCATGTAGAAGCATATCTAAGTGAATAGAGTGAACTGGTAGAAAAATCTTACCTTGTGCCACACCCTTCTCCTCGTTATATGTGGTTTGGTGGCTGATGTGACTAGAGTTATCCCATTAGCATCCGTTAAACTCCTTCCCGTCTACCCTCATGCGCCTGGGTTGAAAAGCCTCTCTTATTTCCTTTCTTATAATTTGGTCGTCAGACCCATGCATTATCAAGTCCCCCTAGCCTATGGCCCAGCTGGGTGAGTCGACCTAAGGTTATTGCCTGAGTCTGAGCCTGAGCCTGGATATTTTTAGTCTTTCATGTTAAAACTGTCCAGGGAGCAAGTAGCATCCTTAGGACCTTCTTCCTATCTTCCTTGGGGATTTTGGTAGTCCTTTTTGGTTTTCAAAATCGCCCCCTAACACATGATACCTTTTCATCAATACATTATTCGATGGTTACGCTACTTTTCTGGATGTATGCCACGTGACCCTTTCTGACAAATTTTTGCATGTTGGATGCGTAACCTTTGCCCTCTTCCTAAACAGTTTTCATTACTTTTTTTGTTGTCCTATCCTGCGAGAAATTAATTGTTCCTAGCTGCTTTATCTTCCCTTTCCTTTTCTGCATATTTGTATCCTTCATTATTTTCTTTTGCCAGCCTTTCCTTACACTTCCGTTTGTCATCTCAAACACTCTCATCCAAACTTTGGTTCCCCGGTTGCTTTAATCCTCCTCCAAGTACCCTATCTGTTTTTCCTATCATCCTTCCTTCTCTCATTTTACTTTGCTACCATGGTTTCTACCGTAGGTCCCCCTAAGGCAGATTCGTACTGTGACACCACCAATCCTGAATTCAGGGTGGCTCTTGGTTATATTGAGGCCAGTTTTAACGCCCAAGTGGTCATTTTTCATGACATCCGTGATCAAATTCGGTTACTCGGTCTTAGCCAAACAGTATTAGACGTGCCTGCGGGCATGGTCACCGTCTATCTCGAGGCTCTCGAGCACTTCTACCTCTAATTCCCCCCCCCCCCCTTCTTCTTT
>JAULKM010052863.1:0-12662 GCA_032355605.1 Rubia tinctorum
CACGACCCGACAACTAAAAATTGACACGCTTTTTACCCGACCTGTTTTAACCCGAACCGTTTCTAACCCGACACGAAACCGACACGATTACACGAATTGACACCACTAGTAACAACTCTTCATTGTTGATTGTTGCTAATGAGTATGCATGTAACTGGGCTCACCAAGTAGAATCATAGTTTTTGATGGTTGTCTTGACTAGAAATTAATGTGGTAAATTAAGTGCTCCGGGGAACAAGCAACACCAGAAACATTCTATTTGCTAAGAACAAACAACCTTTGTGTATATAATTCTTGGTTTGATAGATTGTTTGTATATTACTGAAGGATCCGGCTGCTACACACATTGTTAGTGATGCCGATGGAGATTTTCTTTAGTAATACTACCGGAAAACAAATACATAGACATCGCTACTTGAGTATTGGGGGGTAAAAACCTGAAATGATGTAAGACACTGGTTTTAGGACGAAAAGATGGAACGTGCAATTGAGAGGCGTAAGCATATGTGTATAGCAACATTGGTTGGTTGAGCAAAGCCTATGTTGATTTCGTGGAGGAGTCACACATTTGGTTGTGAGAAGCGAGTGCTATGTCCTTGTCGTGATTGCAAGAATTGTAACCATAGTGGTGATAGAGATATCATGAAACTTCACTTGGTTAGGAGAGGGTTTGAAAAAATATATTTGGTTTGGACGTTCCATGGTGAGAAGGCACCGCCGGAGGTGGTTGTAGGTAGTGGAAGAGAGTGTTTCAGAGACATAAATTTAGATGACATGTGTGAGGAGGTTGTCAATGAATTTAGGGGGGGAGGCCCGAGGTTTTGTCAAATTTCTTAGGTGAGAAGGACATGTTGTTGTATCCCGGTTGCAATAAGAAGGATATAGTGATGTCATATTTGATGGAATTGTTTATTATGAAAGGTGTTGGTAAATGGAGCGACACTGGCATGAACAAATTGCTAAAGTTCTTGAATGAGAAGCTTCCCTCCGGTAACGGGATACAGACAACCACTACGAAGCGAATAGAACTCTTTGTTCGATGGGATTGTAGTGTGAAAAAAATACATGCTTGTCCTAACGATTGTGTTTTGTATTGGGGTGACTTGGAGAATGAGGTGGCATGCCCTGGATGCCATGTGTAAGGCTATAAGAAAAGGAGAAATGCGGTTGTCGATGGAGATGTTGTCGTAAAGTTAAGGAAATAGGTTCCCGTGAAATGTATGTGGTATCTTCCAATTATTCCTAGGTTGAAGATGTTGTTTAAGAATGCCAATGATGCAAAGAATATGGCGTGGTACATGTGAAGGGGTTCTCTTGAAGATTATGTTATTCGTCATCCAGCTGATGCCAATCAATGAAAGAGATTTGATAAGAGGTATCCAAAATTTGCAAGTGAGCCAAGGAACTTGAGGATGACTTTGTGTACTGATGGAACGAACCCGTTCGGAAACATGTCCTCTAGGCACAGTTCGTGGCCGGTAATGCTGGCCATATACAACCTTCCACCGTACTTTTGTGTGAAGAGGAAATATGTGTTGATTCCCTTGTTGATTTCTGGGGCAAAATAGCCCGAAAATGACATCGATACGTAGATGGAACCTCTGATAGAAGATTTGAAGGTTCTATGGTCCGAAAGTGTCGATGTGTTTAATGATTCTAGGGGATTGAAGTTCAATTTGAAGGCAATAATTTTTTTTACCAAACATGATTTTCCAGCATATGGAAACCTTTGGGGTTATGTGGTGAAGGGGCACAAGGCGTGTCCCGATTCTGAAGAGTCCACAGATTACCAACAACTGAAGATTGGTCGCAAGGCAGTGTATTTGGATAACCAAAAATTCCTCCCGATGAAGCACAAATTGCATGAGGACGCATTTCATTTTGTTGGTGGGAAGAAGTTCTGGAAGGCGCCAAGACCATTAAAGGGGGTTGTCATCCACAACAAGGTGAAGAAATTGAATGTTGTTCTTGGGAAGAAGATGAATAAGGTGAGTACATCACCTGAAGGACCTTGGAAGATGAGGTCAGTTTTCTTTGATCTACCTTACTTGGAGCATTTGGAGGTTCACCTCTGTTTGGATGTAATGCACATTGAGAAGAATGTGTGCGAGAGTTTTATTAGTACCTTACTCAACATTACTGCGAAGAATAATGATAGCTTGAATGCGCGAAAGGATTTGTTAGAGCTTGGGATTCGGTCGGACTTAGCCCCGGAGGTGACAGGGAAGTGAACATACGTCCCTCTTGCTCCATACAATCAGTCTATGGATGCGAGGAGATTGGTCTGCCAGTGTATCCAAGGAATCAAGGTACCATCCGGATACCCTTCTAATGTTAGTAGCTTTGTGAATGATGATTTGTGTATGAACGCCTTAAAATCACATGATTGTCACTTTCTCATGCAACAATTGTTGCTCGTTACCATCCGTAGTGTTATGGAGGAGGATGTGCGATTTAGCATTATGCGACTCTGTTTCTTCTTCATCTCCATTTGTCGGAAGAATATAAGCAGGTAAGCGTTTGATATGTTGGAGCGGGAAATGGTTTTAGTGTTATGTCAACTGGAGAAGTACTTTCCTCCGTCTTTCTTTGACATCATGGTTCATCTAGTCATTCATTTGGTTAAGGAAATTTGACTATGCAGTCCCTTGGGAATGCATTGGATTTACCCTTTCAAGCGACACATGGGTGTTTTCAAAGGTTACGTTCACAATCGTAGCAGACCTGATGTGAGCATCGTGCAAAGGCACGTGACCAAGAAGATCATTGAATATTGTACTTCGAACTTAGTTGGTAAAAGATTGGTTGGATTACCTGAACAAGCGCACTTTGGTAAGAAGAATGGGATTGCACGTTCTAAAGGTACACTTTATACACCCTTCTATGCTGAGTTGATGACAATTCACCTTAATTTTTTACGGAATAGTAGCGAGACTGCAATCTATGTTCAAGAGCACATATCTTATTTACAAGCACTATATCTAGATCGATCTTCAAACAAAATACAGCTATAGCATTCTTCCACATTTGTGAATTGATTTTATAATCACTGCAATGTGGACAACATGCCTAGTAAACTTCGTGCCTTTGCAAGAAGGCCAAACTTCACCGTCAGAAGATATCTAGGGTATGATATTAATGATTTTACATTTGGAACAACTGAAAAAGACAGCAAGATCAGGACACAGAACAGTTAAGTTTACATTGAATCTGAATAAATGTGGTCGTCCAGCAAGAAAGACAAAAACCCTATTATTGCAGTGATGTCCTTTTATAGGGGGATTGAGGAAATTTGGGAGTTGGACTATGTTGAGTTCAAATTCGTGGTTTTCAAGTGCCGGTGGATTGATAATGGAGCCGGGATTCGTACGGAAAAACCCATGGGTTTCACATTGGTGAACCTTACTCGAGTTGGGTTCGAGGATGGCAGGTTCATCTTAGTTGCTCAGGCACGCCATGTTTTTTTTATGTTCGGGATCCTGGCAACAAGAAGTGGCATGTTGTCCAATATGGGAAGAAGTTCTACTTTGAAGAGAAGATTGACTGACCCGTACAAGCAGAATGTCTTGAGTTCCCATCTGTATTTTCAAGTTTGGAGGATGTGGGTGGAGGTTTAGTAGGTAGACGGTCACAAGGCCATGAATTGTGGGTTGATAAGAGCGGTCAAAGTCTGGGGGTGATGTTATATTGAAAAGGAAAAGATAGGTGCATCTTATCACCATGTAATTAGCATTATACTTTTGTGTACTTGCAAGTCTCGTATCCATTCAACATGTTGATATTAATAAATAAATTTTTCTTAACTTCTTTTGTAGTGTAGTGCCGTGCATTTATATTTTCTCCTTTGTTATAATTTTGTGTGGAAAAAGTCCAAATAAGAACCAACACGAGTTATAGGATTCAAAATCGGTGCTGAAAAATAGAGCATGTGCTCTGTTTCATCAGAGACACCATTTTTTTTATTTCCAGCATCGGTATATGTACCAGAAACCCTCACATATAATTTATTTTTGCACTTTGCTCTCTGTTTGTAAAAAACCAAGAAAAAATTATTTAAAGCAGCCGTTGGCAGCTGGTTTATCATATCTAGGCACCCGTATTTTCATTTTCAGCACTGGTATTTGTACTGGTGCTGTGCACTTACAAATTATTTTTGCACTTTGCTCCCAGTTTGTAAAGAAATCAATAAAAAATGATTTGAAGCAACCTCAAGCAACTTCTTCATCATATTCAGGCACCAGTACTTTCATTTCTAGCACCAGTATTTGTATTGGTGTTGTGTACTTAGAAAACATTTTGGAATTTTTCTCTTTGTTTATTAAAAAAAACCAGGAAAAAATGATTCAAAGCAACGTTAGGAAGCCGCTTTATCCTATATAGGCACCAATTTCCTACGTTCCTACCAGTGCTAACTTTTTTTATACATAAAAAAATGACATATCCGAAAATGCCTCATCTTCCAATTAACAAAGTTGGAGAGGAAATCTACCCTACAATCACCTACGGTTCATCACTCCAAGGTTTGTAACGGATAAGGTAAGTTCTCTTACAAACACTATTTATCATTCTACAAGATTATTTGAAATGAATCCAACGCTTTTGGTTAAATGTTGGTAAAATTTTCCATACAATAAGAACTTTGCTACATGTTGCAATTGTGTACATAATGTTCATGCCCATTTGTTACATATCTCTATACCTAGAATTTTATTGATTTTCTTTGAGCGTTTTTTGGTTCATCAACATTAGTGTTGTTTAGGTTTTTATGATGTATGTAAGGTGTTTGTTAAAATGCTCGAGAAGACCTTGTAGGATATGGCACCCAAAACTCAATTCAAGAGGTCACGCAATGCATCCACTTTCTCCCCGATGATGTAATCTAATATTAAACAACATGAGCAAAGGTTCATGTCGAAGCAGGCAAGGCTGATCGAACAAACTTATAGAACAAGACGACATTTTTTGGAGAGAGGAATAGAAGTATCTCCTCCATTTGAAGAATCTATCTGGGCACTTGGATGGGAGAAATTGTGTGACACGCTTGCAATGTTTAACCTCATCTTCCCTTTTGAAGAATCTATGATAATTTGAGGTGTGGTACGAGGTGGGATGATGAGTTCTGTAGAGGAAAAATGGTGCAACTGATAGCTGAATCCGTAAAGGAATTGTACGGGTTGCGAAATGTTCCCTCCGACGAAGATGAATATCTTGCATTCCACTTCGAGACCACTAACGGTTGTGATGTTGATGATCCCTTTGGGAAGAAGATCGTTAGGAAGGTTACTAGGGCGGGAACCGATGTCGATTCTCTTGTCAAACCTGGTTGGTCAAAGATTTCGAAGAAACACCTCACGCCCGAAATTAAGAAATGGTACCACTTCGTAGCATCTAGAATCGACTGGTCACAGTGAACACTGAGGTTCACATTATGAGTCTTACACATCTATAAGCCATTAAGAAGAAACTGCGATGGAATATAGGTAGGTAAATGGTGCTGGCATTGAGACAGGGTGCTGAGGAATCCGGTTGTTATGATTTCTGTAGCCTCATCTCCGAACTGTGCACAAACGTCTGTGTCCCCCACTATCCGCACGACATATAGGACCGACCAATGGGCAATATTACAGTAGATTCTTTCTACAAAATGGCTCATGATAACGTAGGTCCTTCTGTGGAATTTAGAGTCGCGACGTTGGAGGTGGGTGTACAAAATCTACAGATGGAATCACATTATTAGAGATCCTAGTGCGATCACTTGGGTAACGTTTTTAAATATCAGTTCCTAGATGCGATGAAAGCAGTTGGACCTTTCTCTTCATACCCACATCCTGACGTTGGGCAGAACGACGAGGGAACCATCTCAAAAGATGCACATATGTTGTATGAAGAGCCTTTCACTAGATATTCATGATTTTTTTTTATAAAAATGTCATGAACTATGATTTTTTCAACTTTTTTATTTTGTTTGTACGTTTAGAAAAATATATGTTATGTTGCGGACATAGTATTATTATTATTATGACATGGATTTAGGCATTATCAAGTTTTTGTATTGAATTTATGTTGGTAAACAAATCTAATTTACCTTTATTAAATCCAAAATATTTTCCTTAATTTACCCTGGAAAATGTACAACCGATTTATAATTTATACTACCAAAATTTATATTATATAAAATTCCTGTATGTAGGCTATAATAAAAAAATCAAATATTTTGAAACAATGGATAAAGTGTTGACACACATTTAGGCAACAATTCAATTTCACAATATACAACTTTTCTATGTTCAGTTTCGTGGATGTTCCCTTCACCCAATCATGTCCAAATCGCATAGTTGCGATCATACATTATGATCATACAAGATTCTTGGAGGGGTCTAAATGCAAAAGATAAAAACTTTACTTGGAGATCCAAATTCAAATCCAACCGGATGCAATGCTACATTATGAAACCAGGATGTATATTCAAAGACCGAATCAAAAAAATTATTAATATTTTGTGGGAAAAACTTACAAATAATCCTTCCCGTTTGGACTAGCTAACTTCTAAGTAAGATAGAGTAAGATACTTTAAGACATGTGCTAGCACTTTATTAAATTTCATGAAAATATCATTTTCTATTACAAACTTCATATTAACCCAAGAATACCCAATATCAAATTATTTTGAAACAAAAAGGAAGGTGTAACTTAGTTTTGGACAATAGTATAATTTTAGGAAAGTTAAATATGGGCCCTTTTTCAGTGTCCACCTGACACAAATTTTTGTCCAATAGTATGCCCACAACAATGGAACAAACTTTCCCCCTTATGTGGGTAATAAATCAAATATTGCTAAACAGTGGAATAAAGTTAGACACCGGTATGTCATTGGAAATAACCGGTGTTCAGTTTTTTAGGGGTAAAAAAATTCACCAAGCTGATCAAATATTTGGGTGGGAAATTCAAAATTTTGTGAATTTCAAATTGGCACCAGTTCTCATACAGGTGTTGTATTGAAAATGATATCTCCCACCCAAAATTTATTGGGTTGAAATAATATTCAGCCCAAATCAGAAAAAGTGGCACCAATATTCTAATATAAGGCATCAGTCTTAAGTACCTATGCTAAATTCTTCACCAAAAAAAGTCTATGTTGCGAATAAGTAGCCTTGAGCAGCTGCATTAAATATTATTGGTACCGGTATTCTATTAACAGCACCGGTTGTTCTACCGGTGTACTTAGAATATATTTTTGTGCTTTGCTCTCTGTTTGTAAAAAATACCTGAAAAAATGATTTAGAGCAGCGTTATGCACCTGCTTTCTCATGTATAGGAACATGTATTTTAATTTACAACACCGGTATTTGTACCAATGCTATGTACTTACAATATACTTTTCCTCTTTGCTCTCTGCTTGTAATTTTTTTAAAATTAAAGTGTTAAATCCAAATTGTAAGACATATAGGTCATTTTGTGATGTTAAAATGTGATATAGTTGATCACGTGATGTTGAAGGGTATGTACTAAAATATGTGAGATGTACACTATGTGTGTGATGTTTGAAGTGTTCAATCCAAAGTGTATGACATATCAGTCATTGTATTATGTTGAAGTGTGATATAGATGAATCACCATCAATTGAAACCTAGTTTCTTTGTTTTGGTGATCAATTGTCATAAATTGTAATTTTTATGTTTGTTATTCCTTATCCATTCCACTACCGATGTTTTCATATGTAAATGCCTCCTAAAACAAGAAAGGTGTCTGGAAAGAGGAAGAGGCCGGAACCTCAACCCAAAAAAAAATGTGGATAACAAACAAATTACTTCCGAAGTCGAACAAAAGCAGGTTACACCGGTGGTATCCCTCAAGATTGAATTTGAGGAAGATGCAGCGGGTGCAACTGGTGCTCCATAAGAAGAAGCTCCCAAAGAGAACGAGGGTGATAGCGAGGATGAATGATGATCTTACAAAGGCATGCGAGCTTCAGGAGAAGGCGTTCGACAAATTCTAGATCAGCAATTGGTGTAGAGAATGATGGACAAATACGTGCCAGTCGGTCATGTTGGCTAAGGAAAGGGACCCTGTCCCCGTCGCATTCGAGGAAGTTAATGGTGAGATTTGATGGTGAGATTTTCTACGTGAGAAACTGGAGTGCCTAGACTAAATATTGCAACTATGCCTTTCGGAGGCGGGTCAGATTTGGTACATGGATACACTGGTTTAACATCTCGTAGTTGTGAAGGAGGAAGCATGGAGAGATATAAAGGTAAAAAATGATTTTATAATACTTAGTATATAAATACCTAATTGAATATGCTATACAATATATATACATGCACCTAACCTAAATATTTTGTAATCTTCTGTTGCAGGAAAGTTGAAAGTTTCAAGTTTGATACGAAATTGACTGAAGAACAATGGGGGAGGTTGAGGAAGAATGTGGTAGGCAAAGCTTCCGATGCATATCGGAACTGTAAGTCCAAGGTGGCAAATAAGTACATATGGTTTTTTTGAACGAAAAAGTTCCAAAATACAAGCCTTGGGAAAAGTACAAATGGATGGATGAGGATGAGTGGAAGAAGTTCTAGGAACACAGAAGGGCCAAGGATTAGATGGTAAGTAATGTTCATGATTTTCTCATAAATAATAATTAAATATTTATCAACTAATTCATTGTGTTAATAACTAATTATTCTTTTCAATATTTTCAGAAAAAAGAAAGAAGGCAAGCGAGCAATCTAAGGAAAAGAATTACTCCCATCGCACCAGACCAAAGGGGAACATATCTACAAGTGAGAAGGTGATAGAGAAACTAAAAGAGAAGGAAAGAAAGAAGCTAAGAGACCAGGGATACACGGAAGAAGAGATCGAGGAGAAGATCAATCCTAAGAATTTCTAGCCAGATAAATCACTGGTCTACTTGAGTCGAACAATGGAAAATAAAAAGAGTATACAACCCCGGAAGTCAAGGCCATAGCGGAGAACCTTGTAACTATCTAATTTCTAAAAGTTTCCTATCTAAGTAAACTGTTATTTTCACAACCAACACAATAATAGGAATTGGAGTTGAAGATGAACGAGGAAAAAGAGAAGGGAACCCTTCAGTTGGGTCTGGGTGAGGACATTTGTATAAGAGCCACTGGGAAGATGGATCACCTAGGGTGCTACAGAGTTACCCAATCCCGACTACTAGCAGCTGTTTCTATCCCAGGCTAACAAGAAGAAAGTGCGATAGAAGCTCCTCGTACTAGAAGAAGGATGGCAATAAACCTTCGGTTGATCAGTCTGTTGTCAAGGCGATAGTCTCATACCTCGAGCAGCTGTCCAAGGGTATAGCTGCAACAGGGGGATTAAATATTCCCAAAGGCCTTGCAGACTCTAAGAGCTTCACTGAGAATGCGTTGAGAGGAGTATCCATCGGTCTCAGTGGCTCAGGCCAAGATCCCTCTAGCAAGGGAGATGAAGATGAAGTGGCAAATATCCATTATATTTAACATTTGCAAACTATGATTTTTCTAGGTGTCGTTTGGGCATCAGTTTGTGCGACGTCGTGGTTTAATCGGTTAGACATTTTTTCTTGTAAAATATTATAGTATTTAATATTTGATGATTCAAAAAAAATAGTTCAATGATAGTCGTTACATGTTATTTAAAATGTGATAAATCATGAAATGGTTAAACATCATACACCAATCAGTTGTTGTTCAATTAATGTGGGAATGATTGACATGTTAGAACCAAAAAAACTATAACATATATTACAAATACATGTTACAATATATTAAAATACATAAGGTTGATATAAAATTGAAATATTAATTGTATTGAACCTCCATTTTCTACGTTGTACGACATTAAGGCTGTCAGGGCGGCTAGTGAAATGACAAGTCCATCCATCTACATGCTGAAAGTCCATCGATAACTCTCTTTGGTCCTATTATAACCAATACATAGGAAAAGTTTTTACGTTAGAACTGGGAAGTATCCATAAATACACATAATATAGTCATACGTAGACGAAATTAATCTCAATATGGAGATAGTAACTGATCCAATTAAAAGCGATGACGCACGTATAAGAAACCAATGTTGGAAAGACCGAGTAAAGAGTGACTTCGGATATTCATAAATATTTCAATACTTCCTAGATCTATGCAACGTTGGTCTTTGTTCGGTACCATATCGTATTGAGTGATTAACTGCGACCGACGTTGCACATTCATATTGTGTTCATCCGAATCTAAGCCCTTTTTTTCTCACTCTTTACAAATATGACATTATACTGGGAAAAAACAACATACATTATATAACATGTAACACAATCATCATACTTCATGAAAATATTCAATATTTGATGAGGAAAAAACATATAGAAGGTGTGGTAACAAAATTTCTAAATGAACATGGAAATGAAGGAAAACTATCTCAATTAATTCAAACCCGGAGATGCTCCATCCTTGGATACTTGTTGATGTTTGCGAGAAGCAATTTGATTGACCCTATTCATTGTTGCAATGGTATGAATGGATATGAAGGTGTGGATTTGGCTTTGTAGGATTTGTGTTAGAGATGGGAAATGAGTGTTAGTACTGAATATTATTGACATGAATTAGGGATGGGTCGGGGTGGAGGGATTTTGTTTCAAATTTTTGACTGAAATTTTTGGTTCCCACTAGAAATTTCATGTTGACCGACGTTGGTCAGTCTTCGGTTCAAGTTTTGTTCTATGCGACACAATTGTGGCGTCACACATAAGAGCCATAGTCTAATTTCTGAAAAGTGTTGTATAATACTCCATTTTAAGATTGCGGGCTCTTCCGTCAACCCGTTTATGCCCAAATCGGAAGCATATTATTGTCAAAAATTGGAAAAAAAATTATCTCCACTTTTATATTTAGACATCTCCCACTTTTTTGGAGGGACCTAATTGCAAAAATAAAAAGATCACCGGTTGTCCCAAACTCGACTTCAATCATCCCAAAAAGAAACTTTGTCATCCCTAGTCAAAATTATAATAATCGAGAGTAATAAGGAAATTGGTCTTATCCCACATAAACTTCCACAAGTTCTTATGATTGACCCTCGTATACATTTAAATAATCATCTACGATTTACTCAAGACCACGTACTAGTGCTTTCTAAAATTTGATGGACATAATTTTATTACTTTTTTATTTCATAAAAACCAAGAACATGAAATTTTATGTGATTCTATGTGGCAGAATTTATCGTTATCCTAACGCTTATCGTAAGGGTATTAATGGAATACTGTAAAAATTTGGATGATTACTCAGTTTGTGTCCCTGTAAGACGGTACACATAATTTCCATATGAAACATTTATCCTTATGTTCAGGTGCATAGCTCTTAAGCGTAGTGAACATGTAAGAAAGTTTGGGCCATAGTGCAATTTCACCAAAGTTTGGTCATGTACTGTCCGTGAATAATTTGTGCCCGTTCCATTGACCCTTTCATGCCCAAATTGGAACATCGTGGTCTTGACAGTGTGAATTAGATAAGGGTATATCCAATTTTTAATTTTGACATCTCCCACTTTCTTAGAAGGACCTAAGTGTAAAAACTAAAAAGATAACCGATTGTTCCAAACTCGATTCCTTGACCCAAAAATAAGCTTCCCACTGACTTCTAAAGTCCATCCCAATCTTGATTCACGAACAATCAATACCACTCACCCCAGAAGTCCAGGTCAACGACGAGCCGATAAAGAGGGAACATGGTGATCGTGGGTTCAACTATAAACCAAGAAAGGTGGCAAATAGACACGAACCGGAAAGATAGTGATCATGATGCGACCCACGATCTCAAACCCAAGCAATGTAGAACCACAACTTCGAAAAGGCTATAAATACAAGGAGAGCAGCACTGGCTCAAGTAAGTGAAAGCTAGACAAAAGAACTCTAATTCTAGAAGAGAAAGATCGACTTGATCATCGGAGCATCTTCCCTGGTATCATTTCTGAGATCTATTTTGCAGGAGTCATCACTTAACGGTGAACGACAAAGATTTTAATTAATTGGATTACCACATCTTTTGGCACTGACTGTGGGGACGGAATTTTTTCGTTTCAAGATCTTTCTCGTAAATTATGATGTTCACTGGAAGTGAGAGAAGCAACAACAATAACATGAGAATAAACGGCAGGACGTAACAAGAGCATGAACCCTAGTCAAAACAAAACATATGTTCCTAGAAGAGAAAAAGGAAATAATAGGGAAGATACAGAAGATGGGGAGGAGGAAGCAGAATCCCCTAATGCGAACCAGGAAAAAGGAAAGGAGAGTGAGCGTTCGCAGCGTTCGCAGCGTTCGCAGCATTCTTTGAAGCAAAAAGAGAAAGCTTGTAAAATCAGTTTCTGACTACGCTCAAGCCAAAATCCCCAAGGGTCAATAGAAGACCAAGTCAAGGGCAGAAAATTCTTATGTACGAAGATGAGTTGACGGAAATAGTGGCAGATGGGAGGAGGATAAATGATGAGACGTCAAATGCATGTATTTTTCAAAGCATTTAACATCACTTTTGTTATCTTTTTGTTGGAAGATTTCTATATTTAGGTAGGTTTACATCATAAGAGGTTTAGATAACCGTTTTCGATTTTCGTATCTAAATCCTTCATTTTGCAACCTAGTTTGAGTCTAATGGATTTTTGGTCCTTACGAG
>JAULKM010052874.1:0-12662 GCA_032355605.1 Rubia tinctorum
GAGTGTACCCTGCGGGCTAGACGCTGCGATTCGTGCATTTATTTGAGTTGGGCGAGATCCTCAAATAAATAAATATCTGATTTTCCGCAATCCAGAGTCTTCGCAAGGAGATTCATATCATCATCGGATTTGTTTTTTTATTATTTCTAACTTCTTACCATTTTGTGATCTTCCCTAGTGGTTGAGAAAAACCATTCTATTAGCATGGATATTATGTTCAAAATTTCATCATTTTGTATTTTAGAACGATTAACTCTTTGAATTTGAAGAATTGAACTTGTTAGAAACTGCTTGAATTGCTCTTTGAGTGTACATAATGTGGATGTTGTTAGTTGAGGACAAGTACCTGATCGCAACTTAGAAATTGGTTCAAACTCAATAAATGAACATTGCAGCTGAATGAGTTCCGAGTTTGGAACTACATCGGCCCTTATAGTTTACGGAATAAATAACAACGACTTAGCCCTATCCCGACTTCCGTTTCTTCCTTGTTTTTTCCCTTTTCTTTGTCGTTCTTGTCTTCTTCACCTTTCCCCAATCATCAACCCAAACACCTTCATCATGGTCCGTGCGACCTAAGTAGTGACACAAACTTGATTCATCTTCTTTGACTAAAATGTCTTAGTCATTGATCCCCATCAAAACATTTTGATAGAAACCAAGAACATCTTCAATGCCAAAATCCTCGACAAATGCCCTCTTAACTTCAATAACTACCTCCCACCTAGGATCAATAGGATATGGCATATAACAGACTTAATAAGCTTGTGACACTAAATTAATGGGATCATCTCTCCAACCAATCCGAATTTGGTCTACCAATGCGAATCCCATTGGCTCCATTCGATGTCCACTACGAAAATCAACCCATTCGCATTTAAATACACGGACACGAAGAGTGGCGTAGTCAAGCTCCCAAATTTCTAACATCGTCCCAAACTAACAACTGTTGGCATACATGGGAATGTTGTCAATTGTGCTTCCAACGTGTAGGGCCTCCGAAATAAGGGTTACACCACTGTTTTGAGACACACCCTTATCATCCACCCAATTAGTGGAAAAAGTGAAGCTATTAATTTCATACCCACTGAATGAGATAACTACACCCAAGAGGCCTGCGCGATAACCACTTCACGGTTTCAGGATGACAACCTACCTTCACATGACTTTGAAGCCAATTTGCAAATGTTTCAGTGTGTTGTTGTAGAACTTGAGCTTCATTGCAATTCGAATTCGCTACTCTTATTTCATCCATGTTTAAATCTACTGCCGTTGGGCTCAATAAGTTTCCTTTTCTTACCC
The DNA here is from genome assembly GCA_032355605.1 of Rubia tinctorum. Classification (NCBI taxonomy): domain Eukaryota; kingdom Viridiplantae; phylum Streptophyta; class Magnoliopsida; order Gentianales; family Rubiaceae; genus Rubia; species Rubia tinctorum. The sequence continues at coordinate 1,303 of JAULKM010052874.1, forward strand.
CTTGACCATCAAGCCTCCCCTTATGTCTAGATCGTAGATCACCAACATAATCTACCCCCTTCAAATACTCAGTACCAAACTCGACTAGCTCCTCCGCTACATAATGCTGGACTATCCTAGCATCAGGCCTATATAAATTTTTCACAAAATACTTAAATATTTTCATATACCGCTCGGATGGGTACATTCATCTCAAGAATACGGGACCGCATAGTTTGATCTCCCAAACCAAATGAACAATTAAATGAACGATGATGTCAAAAAATGAGGGAAGAAATTACATCTCCATATGACACAAAACTTCGACAATCATCACCTGCAAATGGTCAAGTTTGACAACACTAATGCTTTAGAACAAATACTCTTAAAGAACAAACACAGCTTAGTAATGCACAATCTCACATAGGGTGGTCGTGACGACCTAATGGCAATAGAATTCTATTCTTGCATTAGGTTGTAGCAGTCATGAGATACACATGAACTTATGTTTGACGAATAGGCACTGGGAACCCATTTAAGGTCTCACAAAAAGTTTTTTTCTCCAACTCAGACATAAAATAACAAGCCGCGGGAGATAACAACCATAATCATTAGTCATAGGACCCAAACTCTTCTTAATAACCATTTCTACTAAATCCAGTCAGGCCTTCAAACCATCTTTGGTTTTACCAGGGGTATTTAAGAGTGTCCCGACCAAACAATCACAAACATTCTTCTCAACGTACATTTTTTCAAGACTGTGTCTGACCCCGTAATTCCTGCCAATGTGGTACTAGGAAAAAATGAAGCATTTTTTCCAACTTCCTACAAATGCAAATTTTCTCTTCCCCTTCCCAAAACTATTAGGAAAATTCCTTACGCTTTCAAAAACATCGTGACCGATAGTGGTGTCAGAGGTTCCATTTCCTTAATTTCTCCATTGAACCACTACTTTGCAAATCTCCATGGATAGTTATTGGGGAGAAAATGCATATGCCCTTGATAAACTATTTTACATCCATGCCTCAACTAACATATAGAGGTTTCCCTCTCGCACACGTGACATGTGAAGTGTCTTTTCACCGAGAATCCAAATAAATATTCATACACGGGGAAATTATGAATAACATAAAATAATAAGACCCTAATTGTAAATTCTTCTCCAACACTACCATCGTAGGTTGGTAGACGATCTTTGAACAATGCCAACAAATAATTAACAAGAGGAGCAAGGTATATATCAATATCATTGTCGGGTTGTCTCGGCCACGGAATCATCATTGACAACAAATATACTTCTGTGTCATTACCAACCACGAAGGAAGATTGTAAATCACTAACATAATAGGACAAGAACTATGTGTGCTAATCATATTACTAAAAGGATTCAGCCCATCAGTCGATAAGCCTAATCGCAAGTTTCGGGGTTCATTTCCAAACTCTGGGTACAATTAATCAAGCTTCTTCCACTGCTCTCCATCTGACATATACTGGATCACATCATCTTCTAGTCTAACTCGTTCAGAATGCCAACGCAAAAAATTAGCATCTTTCAAAAGTGCAAACAATTTCTCTTCGAGCGTGGAATGATAGGCGGATACGACAAGTCCTTAACCAGTGTCTTTTTCTTAAACACCAACCATACTTCTGCACCAATGGAAATATCACCACGATTCAGCTTGTATCGAAACTCAACACACACCCGACAACTTCATAGGATCTTATCTTCCTTCTCCCAGTATAACATACAATCGTTGGGGCATGCATGGATTTTTTTTCAACTCCAAACCCATGGGACAAAGAACCCTATTTGCAACCCATGCTCTATCGAGCATTAGATTACCATCAGGTAACAATTCTCTAAATAGTTCAAGAGTCGTTGTCATTGTTTTATCCATCCACCAAAATTTGGCCTTCGAATTCATCATTCTCAATGTCGCACTCAATACGAAATGCTTAAAGCCTGTATTCAACGAAGTCCTTTTTTCATAGTGGAATGCTTCTAGAACCTCAGGTTTCCTGTGAAATTCTCTAGCAACATCCTCCACTATCTCTTCAAATTCATAGTTTCCATCTACATCACAGGTCTTCATTCCTTTAACATGTTCTTCCCTCACAACCTCACCATGCCACACCCAAGATGTGTAAGTTGTTTAAAACCCACGAATGAGAAGATGTTCACGTAACTTCTTCCTCCCTAAATATACGGTATTCCTACAATCTTTACATCGACATCATGCATGCACCACACCATTCTTGGATGCATATTCAAATGCCAAAATAACAAATGATTAAACCAAGGGACAGCAATCGAGAAAATTTCTAAGATCATTACCAATAAGCTCAACGCGATCCATTATCACCAATATATATCCTAGTGAGATGGAATGAATTAATCAACCCATGCATTACCATAATTAAAACAACTTAAACCCTAATGACTATAATTCACTTAAAATTACATCTGATTTCATAATAAGTATCTCCACAAAGTTTACCTAGTCACAAAACATTACCCAATTCATTTACCTAAACCTTAAACATTAAATTCAACACAAATCACTCCTACCTTATAAATACACATGTTTGTGTGTGTGTGTATAATTATGAATGTGTAGACATACCTTACCCAATTAATCTCCCCTTGAACAACCAAAGTAGGTTTTCATTCCAAATCTTTGATTTTAACAAAACGATTCGTTTGTTGCAAAAGAGGTTAATTATACAGAAAATAGTTTTGATATTGGAACTTTAATTCGAAGCCTTTACATTATTCGGAGATAGAGTTCTAGACTCGCAACTAGGTCCAGATGCTCTTTCAAGTGTGGAATATGTTTTAGATTTTCACAGCTTGAGGTATAAACCTCTTCTGGGCTCGGAAATGGTTCGAATCATGTGTTCCAAAATCGGAACGATTGTTGATCAAAGTTGCTAATTTAGAACTGTCTATAAACCGAGTGAATTAAAGTCAGTTCTTTATGAAGGTCGTTTGAAAATAATCAACTTAAAAAATTATTAAACCGCCTTATAAATGTTCTGGGGCTGTAATTGAACCGTTCCAATCTCGAAACAGGTTAAGGAAGTTGGTTTTATGAAAAAAACATGATATTGCCTTCCATTAGACACTTTTAATGCAACATCCTCCGCTAGTGGGAATGGCAACCGTGAAAAATAAATAAAAGTAGATTGTGCAAAGTAAAAATAAATTTCCAAGTACAACATTATTAATTTTTAATTTAATGAATAATAAAACGAAAATGGTTCTGTTTCCTCAAAGGAAGTTGTGTTGTCCAATTCTTGTGACTTTGATCCCACATAAATATCCTCAACCATGTCATTGTCGTTGTGTGAAGGGAAAGGTCGGACTACCTTGATTGCATCTAGATTGGCAGCTTAGCAATTTCCCCATATGGTCACACCATCTTCATTGAAATTGGTAATCCATCTGCAAATTTTGAATACTTCTCTCTAGTGTCGAGACCCTAGATTCAATCGATGGGGTAGATTGTGATGGTCTCATCTTGCGGAATGATTCAGCCGCAATTTGCATCATCGAGTGGCCTAAGGTGTCGTGATCATAGTTTGGTACACCTGGTTTCGAACAAAGTGATGAAACAAAGCTGCAAAAACCATAGGATCCTGTCTTCTCCATGTTATCAATAATAACCTCAAATATTTTTTCCCCAACATTCCAATGTAGTTTATTTTTAATACCATATAACTTGATTATCCTACTCTTGTGTACTTATGTGTTCATGGTTACACGCTCAATACAGGAGGCTACAAATTGATACCACGCATTCACTTCTGATGTCAGTGATTTCTTCAGAATTTTTGTCCCCCAGGAATTACTAGAGCTCCGAAGTTGTTACCTTCTCTTGTGACGCACCGGATGATATTTTTTTTACTTCCACGTCCAAATCTTCATCCTCATTGATTAATGCTAAAATACCATCCTCCCCTTCTTGTAGTTTAGCAATCCGTACAAATCATTAATAGTTTTAAGAGACAGAGGGACTAATTTCCCCAAGTATAATACCTCATCCATGTTCATTTGACACCTCAAATTTCCATAAAACTCACCTACGATGGTTAAGTTTAAATTGGAAGGCGTAGCTCAAAGTTTTTCCTATCCCAATTTTCGAATAGTTTCTTGAAAAGGTGGATTTTCTTCTATTCCCCTTTCCACCCCCATTCTGTAATTTTGGGCCCAAAACCTTTCCTCCTCCAACACAAATTAATATTATGACTACTTCAAGTGAGATCCGCTAAAGGGTGACGATAACCCTCTTTTTCGAAGCCTCTTACTTGGGGTTTCGGGGGCCATCACCTATATTCGCATACAAACATTTTATCTAGGTCCTTATATGCAAGGGGAATGTACTCAAGGTTCTAACAAATTAAAATGACATGACCCATTTCATTATCCGTACAGTATTTATCACACAAGGGATTATAAAACTAAACTTACTTATTCCAATTAGAATCACAATTGAATGTAAAACAAGGGATTTTGAAATGAGCTTGGCAACTCATGATTAAAGTTTCATTGCTAATACACAAATGATTGAAACTAAATTGTATGTGATCATTAAAAGATTAAATGGAAAATATGATATTACCTTATGAAGCACAATAAAAATGGTGAGGAAAAGAAGGTTTTTGGATCATTGAGTTCAAAACCTTTGTGTGTTCATATTCTAATAATAGTGTTGCAGAAAATTTAGTTTAAAAATAGGTTATCACACTTTAGCTCCAGTACCAAAACTGACTCTAAATATAAAAACCGATGACCCGTGCAACCTCATTCAACTGCTTTAATTCTATTTTATTTACTTTTTCATACTAAAGAGGAACACTATATAGCATCGGTACGCATACCGATGCCCATTAGGTATAAGTTGGTGCCTAGTAAATCAAGTGCAACCTCACGTAGCTGTTTTTATCGAATTTTTAATATGTTCAAGAGACCCGAAAGAAAAGTTCCTTTTTCCAATGTATTAAGCACCAGTACCTAAACCGATGCCTCATTTTACATTACCGCTACAAATTTCCATGAAAGCAGCCTAACGCAGCTACTTTAATCCATTTTAAAAACATTTGAAGAAACCACAGAGCAAGTCGCAATTTTTTCCAAGTATAAAGCACCGGTATCTAAACCAGTTCTTTTGTTGAAAATACCGGTGCCTTAATATTTTAAGGCAGCCTAATGAAGTACTTTAACGCATTTTAAAAACATTTGAAGAGAAGAGAGAGAATGTCTCAATTTATTCCTAAGTATTATACACTGGTATTTAAACTGGTTCCTTTGTTTATAATACTAGTGCCTTAGTATTTTAAAGTAGCTTGGCGTTGCTACTTTAGTGATAATTTCAAATATTTTGTAAGACCCGAGAGCAAATCTAAGTAGCACCGGTATTTATACATGTTCCATTTCTGGTAATACCAGTGCCATTTTGTTCTTTTGCACTACTGGTATATGATTGAAATTGCGATGCTAACAATACAAAATTTAGTTTAAAACATAAAAAAATTTACAGAAGCTTAATGACCACTTATAACTAATTTGGGGTATGCAAAAGGGTACAAAAGGGAACGATACACCAAACGTAATTCCCTATATTTTCCTTTTAAATACTTCATCACCACCCATAATAAGACCATTTTGTCCACCCACAATCCATCCCCACGTGATCGTCTATATAGGGGTGGTCAACCAATGTCCTCCAAACTTGGGAATTCTGAGGGAAACTCGGCAGTTTCAGATCTGATGGGTCGATCAATTTTATCTTTAAAATAAAACTTCTTCCCATAGAGTACTATATTCCGCTTCTCATTGGTTGGATCTTTATTATAAAATAACTGTTGAGCGAGGGCGGCTAAAATGAACTTGTTGTTCTCATATCCCACTCGATTCAAGTCAACCAATGTAAAACCCATGGGTTTCTTAAAATGGACCACTATACCATTTTCAACCCACACTACACCACACCTAGAACACCACCAAATACACAACCTAGGATCACACATTAGTTGTTTCTTTGTGTGGATGTTGATTGACAATTGTTTAGTGTGGATTTGTAATGGCTTTATTTGAGTTGCATGTTGGGGTAGATTTGAGGATATTGAGGTAGGAACAATGTCTTGGGAAGTTGTCATTGCCTATCATTTTGTTTACCTTCCCTTCTTTTAATATCATTTTTTCTTATTTGAGGAATGTGTATGCTGTAAGTGCGGGGGAGGAAAGATGTCCCGTTTCATTGTGTTGTAGATATTTAGTGTTTTTGGTGTTTTTTTTCCTCTTTAGCTTTTGATTTGGAACACTATTACACTTGGTGTGAATGTTTGTTTTGTTAGAAGCATATGGTTTTTGGAGAAAATCAAGCAACGGGCTGGTCCAATAGCCGGAATGGACCAAAACTTTGCATTTTGGGAGAAAACTCAAAATCTGACCAAACTGGTCTTTTAATTTCTGGGGAAAATAGTATTTTGGGGGGGGGGGGAAGTGATGAATGAGTTTTGTTGGGCTCGTAAAGATGAAGATTTTGACATATGGTAGTGGAAATTTGGAGAAAAATTGAAAAGTTATGGCCAAAATGATTACGGGAGGGAGAAGGGAGGAATTGGCTAGAATGAGAAGAAGGGAAGTGAGAGTTGTGAGGGTGGAAGGCTGAGAATGAGGGGTTTAATTGGTTAACATGGGTAGTCAGCATGGATCATGATGAGACGTCAAATGCATGTATTTTCCGAAGCATTTAACTTTTCTTTTGTTATCTTTTTGTTGGAAGATTAATAGATTTAGGTAGGTTTACATCATAAGGGGTTTAGATAACCGTTTTCGGTTTTCGTATCTAAATCATTCATTTTGTAACCTAGTTTGAGTCTAATGGATTTTTTATCCTTACGAGCATCTACATCCCTTTTTGTGAGCTTAATTTGTAGATTGCTCGTAAGCACTTTGGAGTATTTTATTGAAGGTCATTCACAATGATGGTAAAAGATTGAAGGCCATGAGTCAAAAAGTGGTAAGGGTCGGAGAAGGAAGACAAAGAAGCTGATGAATTGTGATCCAAAAGTTTTAACCAAGTTCTAAAAATAATCCAAGAATAATTAACCTCTGAGAGTGGTACCATTGGATTCGTCTTCTTGAGCACTATAAAATTAACTGCAAGAACTCTCAAAACAGATCAACGGTTCAACCGTAGCGATGGAATTGTGAAGAGAAGGCCAATTATTCTGGAAATTGGTAGAAGATGGGCAGAAGACTTGACACAGCCAGTGTCAATTTGGCACGGCCAGTGTCAATTTGACACAGTCCGTGACAAAGGGTCCAGCGGCCCATTTTGTTGCTTTTCTCTTTTAATTCTTAGACTATAAATACCCCCCTTCTCTCCCCCATTGAAGAGACGAATTCTCTATCTTCAAAACCCTAGACTTGCATTTTCTCCTTCACATTTTCATCTTTTCTATAATGTTTGCCATGTATTTTTGTGATTTTGTTATGGGTTTAGCTAATCTAGGCTAAATATACTCTTGGTAGCAATTGGTAAGCATTTCTAGTATGAATTTGTGAAATTTGATTTCTCCTATTTTGTGCTAGCCTGTGTAGTTAATGCATGATTTAGACTAGGATGATCAACTATTTGATGATTGTGGGTCAATTATTTGCTAGGTTTTTTAGTCAAACCCAGGATACTTTGACTTTTTGTCGATGTGATTATCATTAGTTGATGTTAGGTTATAATTAGGTGTGATAACCAATTATGATTATTGATTGATGAAATTGCTTATATTTGAGATGAATTTTAATGGGTTTGACTAATTATCAATGTGGCTCACTAATAGCGATTATCATGAAGACCGATCCTCGTAGTCGTTATTAGTAGATATATTTGTGTTATCTCGATATTTCTCGCTTGTAAGATATCTCTATGACGCCGATCGTCTAGGGTGACCCGAGGGTAAGGGTTATTGTGTAGCGCCGATCGCTCATTCTAACTATAACCGAGGAGAGACAAGAAATATCTTCACTCAAAAGGTGTGGATAAGTTCTCCAAAATATGTGATTAATGCATACAAATAGGATAATTATTCGATGATCAAAGGATGACTAGAAATGTAAACCAATTGTGTAAACCAATTTTTCGATGATCAAAGGATGACTAGAAATGTAAACCACTTGTGATTATATTGTTTTCTCTAATTGTTGGTTAATTTAGTTATTTAAAGTAGTCTTAGTGTTTTCTAAAATCAAAAACCCCCAAGTTTGTTACCACACACTTAGAGTGACATCTTTGTGTGCTTTTATTTAGCTTAACACTATGTAAAACCTCCTTTTCCTCGTGGACAACCCCGACTTGCTACTATCTAATTTCTAGTAGTTAGCCGCAATTAGGGTCTATAAATACTATCTTTGAGAGGCACGACGACAGCCTCCCACAAAACAACATCATTCAAGTAATTAATTAAATAATGATAGAAATACCCATGATTAATGATAAAATGAAACCCAGCAATACAAAGAATCCTTGACGTAAAGTTTTTTTAACTATGGAAAAAATGACCAAAATACCCCAAATGATAATAAAAAGTGAATCCAAACAAAAGGGGAAATATCCTAGTTAGAGTGTGGTTTGGGGTGATACAATTATGGAAAATACTCAAAAATAATTCAAAACACGTTTGAATATTTTTGGAGAAAATGATAAAAATACCATTGTTTAATAAATAAAAAGAAATCAATTAATAGTAAAGAATCCTTATAGTAATGTGCTTTGGGGTAAAGGAGAAAATGATAGAAATTCCCCTAGTTGATAATAAAAATGTAACCAGATAAAAGCGAAAAATCCTTATTACTGTGTGCTTTATGAATATAAAGTGAAATATATGAATTCAAACAAAATAAAATTCAAAAATATTTCAAAAAATAGTTCAAGTAATTAATTAAACAATGATAAAAAATATCCACGATTGATGATAAAATGAAACACAGCATAGAAAAAAAATCCTAGAGGTAGTGATTTTTCGGATTACGGAAAATAACCAAAATACCCTTAGTTAATAATAAATTATGAATTTAAACAAAAGCAAAGAATTATAGTTAGAGTGCCCTTTTTGATGACCAAATATGGAAAACACTCGAAAATAAATCAAAACAACGCCGTTAGAATAATTTTGGAGAAAATGACAAAATTACCCCTTCTTGACAATAAAAGAAGAAATCAAACAATAGCAAAAATTTCTTATTGAAGTGTGCTTTGGGATAAATGAGAAAATGATAGAAATTACCTAGGTGATAAAAAAATGAAACCAAACAAAAGCAAAAACATCTTATTATAGTGTGCTTTGTAAATATAAAGTGAAATATATAAATTCCAACAATATAAAATTCTCAAAAATATTTCAAAACATCGTTCCAGTAATTAATTGATAAATGATAGAAATACCAATGAATGATGATAAAATGAAACCCAACAAAGCAAAGAATCCTTGTTGTAGTGTTTTTTAATTAAAAAATTACTAAAATAACCCTTAGTGATAAAAAAATGAATCCAAACTAAACATAAAGAATCCTAGTTAGAGTGTGCTTTGAGATGATAAAAATATGGAAAATACTCAAAATAATTCAAAAAAAATGCCAGTGAAAATGACAAAAATACCCCTAGTTGATAGTAAAAGAATAAATCAACCAATAGCAAAAAATATTTATTGTAGTATGCTTTGGGATAAAGGAGAAAATGATAGAAATGCTCCTAGTTGACAAAAAATGAAATAAAACAAAAGCGAAAAATTATTATTGTAGCGTGCTTTGTAAATATAAAGTAAAATATATAAATTCGAACAATATCAAAATCCTCGAAAATATTTCAAAAACGTTATTCAAAGTATATAATAAACAATGAAAGAAACACCAATGATTGATGATAAAATGAAATCCAATAAAGTAAAGAATTCTTGTTGTAGTAATTTTTGGATTACAAAAAAATGAACGAAATACCCCTGGGTAATAATAAAAAATGAATCCAAACAAAAGCAAAGAGTCCTAGTTAGAGTATCTAATAAAAAATTATTATCTATTTTTTTTCTTCTTCTCGTGTTGAGTTCCTACTTTTACTGATATCGTACTCCTGGTCGGAGGGATTTTTTCTCATCCGGTTCCAACTTAACTCAGGAGCTGATTGCATTGGGTGAGGTCGTTGGAATAGAGAGCGGAGATCATTCTGCAGATACTGTTGCCTCCTTGCCACCAGTTAAGTATAAGCCCCAGGGTGCACGGGACGGAAGCTGTGATTTGTAGATTCACTATGGCCCTCTATTTACTTGTGGTTGTGGATTATGCTTCCCCAACTTAATGCTCATTATAACTATTGCCCAACTTTGGGAGGTCGGACCGCCGCCAAGCTCTCGCTGACAGCTCTGTTGACCTGCCGATTTTTTCATCGCCAAATCTGCGCCTAAGACCGCCTCAATGGAGATGACTGCCCCGGGACTTTCATTGCTAGCTCTCCGCCTGCTGAACGCATTTTCCGGGCGAATTTGGTCATCTTCTCTATCGTCGCCAACCACCGTGAGCTGCTGGACGTGCGCTTCTACTCTTTTCCATCGCCGACCGGCTATTTCCAGTCGAACTTATTTTGTCTCCGACTGGCAAGTGCCTCTCCCGGTGTCCGAAAGTTCTCCGGTCGGTCGTTCGTCACTCCACGTGGCTCTCCGCCAGATCTAGTCAAAACGACGGGAGTGCGCTGGTGCCCGGTGGTGCCAACTGACAGTGAGATGGATATGAACACCATTTAGGGGGACAATACGAGGACTTCCTATGGGGTAAACCATCCTAGTACTACTCTCGCCCAAGCACCTTCAATCTACAGCTAGAATTGAAAAAGACATTGAAAACAATAAGAAAATGGCCTCCCAAAAAATCTAGGGTTTCTGTTTTTTGGTTTGAAGTTGGGAGGGTTTTAGTTAGGAGAGTGCAACACAAATTCTTACTTTACGTCGTACGAAATTTTTAGATTTTGCGATTGAAAGATTGAAAGAGAGAGCACGAAGCATAGTAGAGACCACGAAAATGGTTTGTTTTTTTCTGAGACCCCTTCAATTAGTGTTAATTGTTCATTTAATATTTTATTTTCAAAAAAAACTTGAATGAGACTGTTTCATCCAATCTTAATTTTTTTTCTAAAGCTTGCTTGCCATTGTAGAAATTTTTACCATGTAGCTCAATTGTATTTTTCATAGACGTTGCACTGTGATAAAATGTTCAATTGCAAATATTTTAATAATGCAAGACAAAAATAAATTACGACTAGTGGTGTCAGTTCGGGTGATCGTGTCGGGTTCGGGTCGGGTTGGAAACGGTTCGTGTTAAAACAGGTCGGGTT
>JAULKM010052885.1:0-28754 GCA_032355605.1 Rubia tinctorum
CTATCTACTTAGTTGTATTTAGTAAGCATATTGGGCTTAAAAATAGTATCTTTGAGAGGTACGGCGACGACCTCCCACTTGTACCATTTTCCATCTCTTCAAAGAGTGCCATTGCCTCCCTTGGGCTGTTGCTGGACTTTGAACCATTGCAAGAAGCATTGACCATATGCATGTTATCATCACGCAACCCTTCGAAGAAATAGTAGACTGAATCCCCCATCCTTGAATTAATGATATGGATAACTTGCCAATAAACTCTTAAATTGTTCCCAATACTCGTAGAAGGATTCATTAGCAAACTTAGAGATATTGGGGAGCTGCTACTTCAACCCCGCAACATTTAAAGTTGGGAAGTATTTATCAAGGAATCTAAACTTCATGTCTATCCAGGAGGTGATGAAACTAGGTGGAAGTTAATACAACCAATCTTTAGCTCCATCCCGAGGTGAGAAAGGAAACGATCTCAAATTTTAGTGTTCCTCCGAGACTCCCTGCAGCTTCATATTGGTACAAACTAGATGAAACTCTGAAAAGTGCTTATTTGGATCTTCGCCAACCATTCCATGGAAAGTGGGAAAACACTGGATCATATCACTCTTGAGCTCACAAGTAACATTGGGTGGCAAGGGTGGGAAGACAATGCAAAGGGGTTGATTCTCCAAGTTAGGAGCCATCAACTCCCTTAAATTAAGGTTATCTTCTGCCATTTCTTTGCTCTCTACAACTACCTAAATTGGTTCTTGTGGAACTTACGGTCTAGATCTCCTCCTCCTTCGTCGCCTACCACTTGTGTATTCCGTTGGGTAATGTAAAACTCCCAACTTAGTGGTACATGTGTGTACCATAAACCGGGAATAAAATAGTAACCAACTATAATCAACACTAGAAAAAGGGTTAAAAGTAATCAGATACTTTTCAAAAAAAAATCAACAACAAAAACCATAATAAAATAAAAATAAAAACAACACTAACTACTAAACTAACACTCTATGGAAGTTAACTACTAGACCTTTAAACTAACATCCCTGGCAACAGCGCCAAAATTTGACCCTCCACATCCTCGCGTCGCTAATCAGTCAATAAACCATGGGAGATCCGCTAACTAAAATCGAGAGGAGGACTATTAAGGGTCAAAAATGAAATTTGTATTGTTGCTCCTGTTCCTACTGCTATACTACTAAGATTGATAGATAGTGGCAAGTACCAGGGTCATCCACAGAGATGTTAGGAATCTAATAATCAATACACACCGTGATTGAGTATTTAATCCGACCACGTGTTAGGAATAATCAGTGTTGGTAAAACAAGCATGGGGGGGGAGAGGTTACTAAAACTACTAGCATTCAATTGATCACGAGAATAAACTATATAAACTAGGACTTGGGGAATATTTGCTTAACGTTATTATTGTCAATTCGATCCTTAATTTCATCACATACAAGAACTATGAACCTATTCTAGTGTTTGTGACACGTCATGTGGTCAGTGGTCAACACTTTCCCATACCTGTCATGTAGGGTAAGCATGCAATCTTCCGTCGGAACCACCTCCGTAATTAGGGGAGTGTAACGACACCCCTGCCTGTTGTGCATATCTGAGTCTCTCACGTACGATTATGTCCCGGACACTACACCATCTTTTCCCTAGGCCTAAAAAATGCAAAGGGGGTGAAGCACCTTATCGATGACTCCAGGGTTGCAAAGCAAACCCTAGTTTTCTACTTTAGCTATTTCTACACACTACCCTTCAGACCAAATTGTTGGCTTACTAGTGCATGTTCGATCATAACGTTAACAATGGCAACCTGCGTGCACACATCCACATAGATTCGAACACATCATTACTGATGGAGATGCCAAGATGACTGCAACCGTAAATTAATACATTCTACGACTTGATCAAGCATTCAATGATTATGTTTGGAATCCTCTAAGTGACATGGATGGACCGATTCCAAGGTCAAGAACGAAGCTTAGAGATGCGGAATTTAATGTTTTGATGGATCAACTTCATGATGAAGAATTCAAGAATAAGTCGGCTAGGGCCTGGATTAATTATTCAAGCTTGTCGATTAACTGAAGACATCGTGAAGAACACTACACTATTTTTTCCCACTGGTTTTTTAACAATGTAATGTGATCTTTATAAACTATTGTAACATTATATTATTTCAGTCCAATAACTCGGCCATGTGGGCTTCTAAAGAGTTAATATTTTGAACCTGGTCCATTAGAATTTCGAAAATATGGAGTTTTATTCTAATTAGAACTAGATTTGTTAAGATTAGATAAGGTAATATTCTTCAAGCTTACTTCTTGAATAATTCTAAAATATTACCATGTATTTTAGGAATTCTAGTTAGATATGGTTTTAGCTTCTTAAAGCTTCAATAAGTCGAATCATTTTTCAATTGTAATTAGGGTTTATGGTCGAGATCCACCCTATAAAAACAAGGGGTTGGGCGGGATTTTTACCACCTTTTATCAATCAAATATTCAAAAAAAAATAGTTATACTCATTGCTTGTGAGCGTCTTTATTGTTGTTTAATGTTGTGGGTTAATTAAGTATCAATAACCTTGTGAACAAATCATGAGGTCTAGTTAGGGAGCAAGTCGAAATTAAGAGTACCCTGAGGGCTAGACTCTTGAATTTCATTCGGCACATTAGGGCTGACGAGATCCCTCGTGTTGTCAAAGATATGAAATTCCACAATCTACAGTTTTCATAAGGAGATTCATATCACTTAGTATCAGATCAAAGTGAAAAATCCTTGTGGTAGAAAATCTCTAGGGGTTTCGAGTTCTTGCTTATTTTTATTTTTTTGAAATTTAGTGCTAAATTTATAAACTCTTTCATGTTATATTTACATTATTTTGTTTGATCCTTCTAAGCAGAAGGATTGAATCTAGAGCCGAAGGACATCGAAGAGTCCGAGAGTTAGAATACTTTGGTATTACTATCCACCTTTACCTTCATCAATCGAGTCAGGAGGACGTCGAAGGGTCTGAGCGTTAACAAATATTATCCTCCTTCACCTCCCTGGTCAATTTCGTATTTTTTGGGTATCTTATACATTTTATGGGCTTACGATATTTTTAATCCACTATTCTGATGAATTATTGCATGCTCATAATCCTATTTGTTTTATTTATCATTCTTTGATTCCGTAATCTTGAATTGTTCTTTGATTCTTCATTACACCTTATACAAAAAAGAAAAGAGAGAGAGAGAGAGAGTCTTTTATGTCTTTTCCAGATATAGTGTCATATTTTCGATCCTTACGATTTTGAAAACCTCAAATCTCATTTGAATCGAGAGGAAGTTGTCTCAAATTTCTTATTCCAAGTTTTACATAGGTGATTTTGGGTTCCAAACTTTTTGAAAATTAAAACAAAGAGTAGCAGTTTTTTGGTTTTGAAATCAGGAAACCATGGTTTAAAATCAGAAATTTGGGTCTATTTTGTAATTTTCAAAAATTTGGAAGCTGTTTTGCAAATTTTGAAAATTTGGAAATTGCACACGGTTGGCATTACTTGGGGAATAAGAATATGATTTTGAGTGATTTATTTTTAGTAAGATTCGAGTTTATAGCTGAAAAAGAAAGAAGAAGAAAAGGAATTTCGTTTTGAAAAGGGAAAAGGAAACAAAATGCTAACCGGAATTGGAAATGGGAGTTCAATTGAGTTTGTGCGTGGGAATTGGAGCAGCAATTTTATCTTTGGAAGCAAGTAAGTACCAAAAATAATTTTCAAGGAAAGATTAGGGTTGGGATAGCTAATACAAATTGGTTTTGGAAAAGTTAATTCAATTTTTGAAACTTTTTTGTCGCCTATATAAAGCACTCTTGTTTTGATCATAACTTCTTCATTACAACTCCGATTTGTGCCATACAAATTGAATTTTGTTCCTTATTCTTTGTATAATTTGGAATTTCATATTGTAGATCCCAATTTTGAGTTTATATATTTTTAAATTTCTAAATAAGATCTGCAGTACTTTTCTCCTATATTGCTTTGAATTTGCGGTGAATTGATCGATTGCCCTCATATTAGCCTTCGCCTTGTGAGTTGTGAGTTTTATACACTTGATAAGTGACCTTACTAGACAAAGGTAAGGGGGGACAATTTTATTACTAACTATTTCTTTTCTTAGCAGCTTAGTGGAGATGATAGACGATAATCCATTCATCCCGCCTTTTGTTAGCGATCCCGAAAATGTGCCATTGACGAACACATGCAATAGTAGAAATGGTGAGCAAACACAAGATGAGGCACCAGACAGTTGGGAGCAACATCGTATCAAACCCAATGAAGACGTTGATCCAGATCGCTTTGCTGTCACACTAAATGCACTTATGAGTGAGGAGCAGAGATTGGCAAGAAAAGTTGAAAGCTTGGAACTACTCACACCACCATCCACGGCCATGAGGAATAACCCTCATGAATTTGTTCGCAGATTCCAAGGTTATGGTAGTACGGATGAAGGTTACAATGAATCGGAAACGCAATCACACCGAGGAACTTTAAGAAGGCATCGGCACAACAAGTATCATCATTCTAGAAGGAGGACTAGGGCTAGTTTGAGTTCGAGTTCAGGTTCAAGTTCAGATTTTGCTTGAGATATAAAGGGGTTGAAGTATGATATCCTCGATTCAATGGTCAACACAATCCAGTGAAGTATCTTGATTGGGAGCGACATATTGAGAATCTGTTTGATCTAAAAAACTATTGCGAAAAAGAAAAAGTTAAAGTGGCACAATATTCCTTCACTCACTATGCAGCTAAATGGTAGAAAAATGTGGAAGAAAAGAGACAACTTGCTGGGAAGAAACCTATTTCCACATGGGAAAGATTGAAGACCGAGCTTCGCCATTATCATGTTCTGCCTACTTATCTGATGAAAGAAAATTACTATCTGTCTATTATGAAGCAAGGAAATCGCACAATTGATGAATACTGTAAAGATCTCGACTTGACCATGAGAAGGGTCGGGATGAAAGAAGTCAACACATTTATAAAAAAAATTGATTCATTGAAGGGCTACATGAGAACCTTCAAACTACAGTCAAGCTTCAACATCACATATCCATGGATGATTTATTGATGAAAGAAAGGTTGGTTGAGAGCACTACGTGGCCAAAGAAATAACAGTTTGGTTGTCCCAGTCAACGATTAGGGGTTGACTCCGGAAACCCTAGTTTGGGCCGAGGAAGAGGTGCACCAATGAGAGGAAGAGGGTCGGTCCAGACCTACTCCATTCTGACCTACAACTCCAATTATAGAATAACGGCTCTATAGACTTCAAACCAATAGTCTTTGAGAATTCAGTTAATTCCCCTGTTTCTTCATCAAATTCGATTTCAGTTAACACTCCTACTTGTTTTCATTGTAAAGAAAGAGGACATGTTCATAGTAATTATCCCCATGCTAGAGTGTTAGCAACCATTGAGGAAGGCAATGAATAAGATAAATATGCTGATATGCCACCTCTCTACGACAGTCGAGAAGAATAAGTAGATGAAGAGATCATCATAAATGATCAAGGTGAACAAGGTCGGAAATCAAAAGGTAACTTTGTAACGTTGAGAGCTCTAAACTTTCAAATGGCCAAAATACAGGTACAAAGAATTGATATTTTTCATACTTGTTGTCTTGTGAAAGATAAGAATTGTTTACTGATTATTGATGGAGGATCTTGTGCTAATGTTTTTAATCTTCTTGTTAAACCATTGTCTTTTCCTGTTACTACTTATCCATCACCTTATAAAATTATTTTCTTAAATGGTAGTGGTGAGATTAAGGTCAATAAAAAATCCATGGTTAACTTTAAGATCGTAAAATATTATGATTCTATCTTATGTGATGTTATACCTATGGAGGCTAGTCATATCTTGTTAGGGAAACCATGGAAATTTGATCGTAAATCTATGCATGATGGTTACACTAACAAGATTATTGTGATTAAGAATAGAAATATATGTATATATTAACTCCTTTGTCATCTGTGGAAGTTATTAAGGCTCAAAAGCGCATGAAAATCGACAAAGAAAAGTTTGCGACTGACCTAAAAGTGGCCAAACAAAACCCTAGCCAGGGTATGAAGGTGAACGACTAAAGATGGAAAAATGGAGGTAGAAACCCTAAAATTTTCAAACAAAATTTTGGTTTGGCTGATCCATGTAAGTCAGGTAAGATTCCGAGTGATTTAGAAAAGTCTCAAAAGGTTTTATCTTCACATCTTAATCCCTTGCCATCAATTTTTATGATGAAATGTGAGTTGTCAATTGAATCAGGAAAATCATTTTATTCATCAATTAGGGATGGGAATCATTAATCATTTGCATGTCCTAATCTGACATTATAAATAGAGTTATTTCACCAATGAAGATATACTTGTGCATGTTCCTCCACGGTTTGCTGAGATGTTGCAGGAATTTGAGGATGTCTTTATGGATGCCTTACCACATGGATTACTACTGTTGTAAGGCATTGAGTATTATATTGACTTGATTATGGGTTCATTTATACTTAATTGACCAGCTTATAAGGCGAACCCTGAGGAGACAAAGGAACTACAACGACAAGTCAAGTATTTACTTCAAAAAGGTTATGTGCGTGAATCTTTAAGTCCTTGTGCTTTGTCTATCATTTTAGTTCCTAAGAAAGATAAAGATTGGCTACTGTGTATAGATTTTCATCTAATTAACAAGATCACTATTAAGTATTGTCATCCTATCCCTAGGTTAGATGATATGCTTGAAGATTTGCATGGATCTGTGATATATACTAAAATTGATTTGACTCAGGGTTATCATAAGTTTTGAATTAGAGAGGATGATGAATGGAAAACTGCATTTAAAACTAAGTTTGGGTTATATGAATGGATTGTTATGCCTTTTGAATTAACCAATAGACCTAGTACTTATGTTGTTGATGAATCATGTCTTGAGAAAGTTTATTGGTCAATTTCTTGTGGTTTACTTGGATGATATTTTGATGTATTCTAAGTTGACTAATGAGCATATTGATCATGTGAAATCCATTTTACTTGAACTAACTTGTATGCAAACATCAAGAAGTGTTCTTTTTGTGTTTCAGAAGTATTATTTCTCGGTTTTGTGGTCTCTAAGGAGGGCATAAAATTAGATGAAACCAAAATTGAGGCAATTAAGATTGGGACGAGACCTACCAATGCCAATCAGGTACGTTGTTTTCATTGTTTAGCTAGTTTTTATAGAAGGTTTGTGCATGATTTTTCATCTATTGCTGCACCTTCAAATGAACTAGTTGAAAAGGATGTGAAATTTGTTTGGGATGATGCTCAAGAGAATGCATTTAATGAATTAAAAATATGATTATGTAATGCTCATATGCTTGCTTTTCCTGATTTTAATGGTACTTTGAGATTCATTGTGATGCTTCTGGTGTTGGTATTGGTGTAATATTGATGCTAAAGAATCGACCTATAGCTTACTTTAGTGAAAAGCATTAGGGCAGTGCTCTGAATTATCCTGTTTATGATAAAGAATTCTACGCAATTGTACGTGCATTAGAAACTTGGAAACATAATTTATTGCATAAAGAATTCATTATTCACAGTGATCATAAGTCGTTGAAATATTTGAAGAGTCAGATGAAGTTGAATAAGTGTCATGCTAAATGGTCTAGTTTTATTGAATCTTTTCCATATGTGTTGCAATACAAGAAGAGTAAAGAAAATTTTGTTGCTGATGCTTTGAGTCGTAGATATGTATTACTCACACGTTTGGAATGTGTCTTTTTTGGACGATCTTTTGTGCGAGAATTATATGCTACTGATCCTGATTTTTCATTTGTCTATGCTTCATGCAAAAAAGGTTCATATGATAATTATTTTTGGCAAGATGGTTTTTGTTCATGAATAATAGGTTATATTTTCCTCAATGTTCTATGCGTGAATTTTTTGTTAGATAAGCTCATTCAGGTGGTTTAATGGGACATTTTGGTGCATTAAAAACTTATAATTGTTGAAGAAACATTTGTTGGCCGAAAATGCCTCTTGCTATTGATAGGATTTGTAGGAATTGTATTGATTGCTTGAAGGCTAAGTCTAAGACTAAGCCGCATGGTTTATGTACTCCTTTACCTGTTCCTATACATCCCTGGGTTGATATTTCTATGGACTTTGTTCTCGGATTAACCTGATCCCAAGCAGGTAATAATTCTATCTTTGTGGTTGTTGATCGCTTTTCGAAGATGGCACATTTTCTTCCTTGTAGGAAGACAGATGATGCAAAACATGTCTTAGATTTATTTTTCAAGGAAGAAATCGTCTACATGGAATTCCTGCATCCATTGTTTCAGATAGAGATGTAAAAATTTTGTCCTACTTTTGGAATACATTGTGGCGCAAGTTAGGGACAAAATTGTTGTTTTCTACGGCAAGTCATCTGTAGACTGATGGTCAAACAGAGGTTACAAACCGCACCCTAGGGGCACTCCTGCGTGCCTTGGTCCATACTAATTTGAAGAATTGGGAAGTGTGCATTCTGATAGCAGAGTTTGCTTATAATCGCACTGTTCATTCTACTACTTCTTTACCTCCTTTTGAAATTGTTTATGGTTTTCTACCTATTAAACCTCTTGATTTAATTCCTTTAAATTTTAAACAGGTTCGCAATATGAATAGAGAAAAGAAGGATGATTTTGGGAACGATTACATGAGAGGGTACGATTGAAGATTGAAAGGACGAATGCTCATAATGCTGCACGTGTAAACCCTGGCCGTCGAGTTGTGCAATTCAAGGAGGTCGATTGGGTTTTGTTGTATTTGCGCAAGGAGAGGTTTCCAAATTCCCAAAAATCTAAACTAAGTCCGCATGAGGATGGTCATTTTCAAGTGTTGGAATGTGTGAATGATAACCCCTACAAGATTAATCTATCCGGAGATTATGGTGTTAGTACTATTTCCAATGTTACTGATTTATCGCCATTTACCTTTGAAGATGATTCAGTTTTGAGGGCGAAACCTTTCGACCATGGAGGGAATGATGGAGATCCCAAGACAACTACCACCATAAATGAAGACATTCCACGACTCGATCAAACATTCAAGGGATATTCTCGGGATCCTCTAAGTGACATGGTTGGACCAATGACAAGGTCAGAAACGAAGCTTAGAGATGCGGCATTGAATGTTTTGATGGATCAACTTCATGATGAAGAATTAAAGAAGAAGTCGGCTAGGGCTTGGATTAATTCTTCAATCTTGCGATTAACTGTAGACATCGTGAAGAATACTATACTCTTTTTCCCACCGGGTTTTTTAATGAGGTAGTGTGATCTTTGTAAAATGTTGCAAAATTATTTTTATTTTGAGTTTTTGGACTAAAGAACTCTGCCATGTGGGCTTTGAAGAGCTGTTTCGAAATTAACATCCCATTAGGGTTTAGAATATTCAGTTTTATTCTGATGAGAATTATATTTGGTAATATTAGATAAGGTAGAATTCTTCAAGACTTGTTCTTGAAGATATCACGGCTGAAACATATTTAACACATGATTAAATTAGGTATTTTAGATAGATATGATTTTAGCTTTTAAAATCTTCCATAAGTTGATTCTAATTGTGATTAGGGTTTGTGTTCAAAAATATCCTCTATTTAAAGAGAGGGATGGCCGAGAATTACACATCTTTTATCAATGAAATATTTAAAATTTTGAGTTATACTCATTGCTTGCGAGCGTCTTTATTGGTTCTTAATCCTGCGGGTTAATTAAGTACCAATAACCTTGTGATCTAAACCTGCGGGCTATTTAGAGAGCAAATTGGAATTGAGTGTACCCTGCGGGCTAGATGCTTGAATTTCGTGCCTATATACTAGGTTTTAGGCGAAATCCCTAGTGTAGGCAAAGATCCAATATTCCGCAATCCAGAGTCTTCGCAAGGAGATTCATATCAGTAGATTAATTGAAAATAGGGGGAGTAGCCACTTTAGCTCATAAGGACATACCTAAAAAGTGTGATGACCATGGAATATTTTCGATCTATATTTTATCAGGCGGAAAATTGGTGAAGAATACTATGATTGATCTTGGTGCCTCATCAATATGATTCCATTTAGCCTTTATGAGAACTTAGACAAAGGTGAGCTTAGCGATACTAGGGTGATTCTCCAACTAGCCGACCATTACAAAGATATCCCTAGAAGAATAGTGAAGGATGCTATGCTTAAGGTAGGAAATTTAGTGTTTTCGACAGACCTCTATGTCCTTGCACTACAAGAAACAAGACCTTTTACCTCGGTTCTACAGGACCTTTTACCTCGGTTTTTAGTCCCAAAAGAACCAAGGTAAATACTGCCATAGTAAAATGTATGGTTTTTACCACGACTCATAATCAAGGTAAAAATAACTCTTACCTTAATTTTGGGTTGACGTCGGTAGGTTTTGTGAGCAACGTCGGTCCAAGCAAGAATGCTGACGCTAGGTGAACACCTCTGCAAGGTTGTGCTAGCCATCATCGGCATGCGTATTAACTGATGTCGCAGGTTCATATCCATCGCGTCAGGGGAGAATAATGTGCAAGGTTACGCATACCGAAGTTGCGGGAAAATGTAAGCGATGGTGCATGGTCAGCAATGTCGCATGCTCTTGGGAACCCACCTCCTTTGGCTGCTGAGGTGGAGGGCTATTGAAGACAATGTCATTTTAATGGGGAAAGGTTGCAAAAAAAACTGATGCCAGTCGACGTTGTTAGGGTTTCGTCTCTCCACCATTATATTCGATGTCGCGGACAATGGAAAGAGACACCGTCTCTCTTACAATATTATTATATTAAATATTTGATGACTCAAATAATCACTTTTCGATAGCTTTTAAAAATTAATCCAATACCCATGAAATTGTTTAAAATCATACTACATTTAATTGTAGTTCAAATAATGTGATAATCAATAACATTTTAAAAAAACCCACATAACTTGAACATATATTACCAATACATGTTAGAACATATTAAAATACATTGGGTTGATGTAAAATTGAAATATTAATTATGTTGAACCTCCCTTGCCTACTTTGTGGGGCATGAACACAATTAGAGGAACTAGGGAAATAACTAGTCTGTACTTAAATTTCATCGATTACTCTCTTTGTCCAATTACAGAAAATACACACGAAACAAAATTTATGTTAGATTTGGATTGTCCCCCTAATGACGAACAAATAATAAATTCAAGCGCATACGACATTGATATGAACTTGGAAAAGGTACCCGATTTCCTTAAAAGAGAAGTCGCAAGAATGATAGATCAAAGTTGAAGAGTCTGATTGAACCGTGACGTCGGACATTCATAGATGTTCCTCTCAGTTCCTAAAAAATGCGACGTCGGTCAACATTTGACAACGTATTGTATGGGATGACAAACTGACCGACGTCAAACATTTAACCCATGTGCATACAAAGATTAGATTATTTCCACAATCAACCCTAATATTAGCCTTTTTATCACTTCTTACAAACATGGAATTATTACACAATTTTCTATGGCTGAGGTGAAAGATATAATGAGGAATTTCTTGATGCAAAGATACGCTCAACAAGACAACTCAAGGAACGTGGAATTTGTGCTGATATTTCACATCCTACAGATGCGAGTCCATAACTTCAAGAACCTGATGTGGAATGAATGTTGTATGAGATTTTAGACCACCTCAAAGGAAAGTGTATGATACATTCTCGATCACCTACAATCTTGGATGGAGGGATCATCTTTATTTGAAATATGGAATCAATAGATTATGCACAACCAAAAATTTCAGCAACAACCTAGACCACCATTCAATCCAAGGTTGCAAGTACAAAATCCAAGCTCATCTGTGTCCCTTGAATATATGGTAAAGTATCTTTCCCAGAGCCATATGAAGTTCCAACAAGGGATGAAATTATTCCAAAAGAAACAAAATTGAGTATTCAGGTAATTAGCAAGTTAGAGAGAAAATATTTAGGAAAACAATTATCCCAAATAGTAATGAACCTAATCGCTAATGCTAGTGCTATAACATTAATAAATGGTAAAGATGTGGAGATCACGCCCACTAATAGAATTGCCCCCTTTAACGAGAGCAATTTTTCATTGTAGAAAGTCCCAAAGTTGTTGTAATAGACTATTTCCCACATATATACTGACGACTGTAAACTAGTTGTAATAAGGTTTGTTGTAATTGACATTACAACAATCTTTATCCACTCGTTGTAAAAGAAAATGTTTGCAACAAGTGTGTATGTTGGTTGTAGAAAATGTTCTATTACAACGACGTTTTCTATTTTCAACGAATCTTTGGATGTCACCTTTGTTTTATATACAACATTTGATCCCACTGTAAATGCAAGCAATATAACATAACAATAAGTTGTAAATACACATTTTCCACTAATATGGGTACTATATATAATTAAATTTCATTTTTTGTTTGTTAATTTAATTATATCATTTTGAAAAGGAATGAACAATATTTTTATTTTCTAAAATAAACAAAAAAATTACAATTGCAATTCATCAAAATTTTATAAATATACAATAGGTATTTTGAAATTTAAATTTATGACATCTACAGTTTTGGAAATATTTGACCACACATTAAAATTACAAGAGAACAACAACATTTGCTTAACATATCCATCCACCAATGACATAATATCGTAAACTTTCTCATTGCAACCAACAATCTCATCCCGGACATTCTTTGCAAGAATCAATGCCAACTTTCTTTTCTTTATTTTGTTCTTTTAGGACACCCTGGTAAAGTGCCATATTTTGTCGATTTATTATTATCTCATGCATACTTTGATGATTAAAATCTTCATGGAGGTTGGACACCCTCTATCGCCCTTTGTCAAAAGTGGTGCAGGTTTTATCAAAACCCTTAAATGATTTGACTTTTAATTCTATAACAAAAAAACTTCAAGAAAATATTTTAAAAATAATTTGCATACCCTCATGCACATGATACGCACATGATGTGCACAATATCTACTCACGGTTTGCTCACAAATTACCCAACTTTAAAAAATTAAATATATAGTGTCAGCAATAATAAACAGTTAAAGAACTCAGAAAACTACAATTTAATGAAAAATATATTAATTTACACCTTTGACATTAAAATACCCCATATCTTTATCATCCTTGAAAAAATATTTATGTAAACCAGTTCTGCCCAATCAGCTCTTCAAAGAAATCTTGTTGATTCCTGCAATGGCCTGGTTTGTATCAGTTACATGAAGAACAAGTTGATTATATGAAATATTTGGATTTAATAATCCTACAAGATATCTCAAGATCTAAATAGGAACATGTTATCGGAGTTCCAGGGATTTCTGTGCAAAACTATGTGAGGAACTTTCACTATGGGTTTGAAAAAGGACTACAATGTAGTCAGGTTAGTGAATCACAAAAATATTGGTCCTCCTCATTTTAAACAAAATTTTCCCTTATGTGAAGTAAAAATTTAAAGTTTGAAAAACAATTCTTGGAGGAAACTCCCTGATTTCCCCGACCATGTTTTGTTGGTTATTAATTCATTTCAAAATGGTTTTCTTGCACGATTTCTGTTAGTGTTCTCTGCATTGGTTCCAACCGACGGCTCAATACTCGTCATTGATCTCAGATCTAATGAGTATAAAGTTATATGGAAGCCTAATTGTGTGGGATAATATGAGTGGGTTTTGCAGGAGTTCAGTGGTTGTTTTTGCACAATGAATACGTTCTTTGATGACCAGGTTCTTCCTTCGAACCGGATTGCCATTTCGATGTGAATGATGAAGGAGTACAAAAACGTGAATTCTTGGATGAAGATTGTTGTGGATTTACCAAGTGGTTTTAAATACAAAAATACGAGGCCAATCAAGTATGTCGCGGGTGATAAGGAGATAATTTTGCACAAAATCTACTCAAAAACTGCACAAAATTAGCTTACGAATTTCCCAATTAATAATCAGATTTTTGGCGTAAACCCTAATAGGCCTTAGCCATATTTACACTTTTGTAAAATTTAAGTATTATTGGATCTAGATATATTTCAAGATGTGAAAAACGGACTAGATCACCGAGCTAGTGTTGGTGAAAAAATCAAAAGAATATCTGATGAATAGAAATCATGCACACGGTCTTCAATTAATTTGAACAAAATATAATCACAATATGCACTAACTGTAGGAAAATCAACCAGATCATTAATTTGCAACTTCGTCTGTCTTTACCATCAAACAAAGAGAATAATCAGGCAAACTTTATTTTTATATATTTATTTTTAAGCCAAGAGCATGCATAAGTTAATAATTGATTTGAGAATTTGACTGATTTTGGTGTCCTTCCACCAATTGGAGTTTATGAAATCTGTGAATAATTATATTCGGATGATTTCAAGCTCGTGGGTGACCAACTAGTAATCAAGCATTTGTGATAGAATCAACCTCAATAGTCATGGTTAGACCTATCTAGAAAAACTTGTAGGCCCTTAAGAAAATATACATACCTCAATAGTTAATTCGGTTATAAGATTATTGAAATAACACATTTAGTTGAAATATAGGGTAGGGGTCTGCCAAACCCCCCACCATAACATGTGTTTTTTATTTAAGAAAATATTAAGTTGCAATTTTTTAAGCATCTATCATCTCTTGATAGTAATTTCCTTGATATCTTAACATTATTGCTTCAATCCTCATATGTACCCATCCCGCATTGCTGGTGTTTTGTACCATTTTTGTGTATTAACTTTATCCTCATTACGACTTGAGGATATGGCCTCGTACAATAACATTTTAAAATGTTGCTTAGAGAACGAGAGAGTTTGAAAATCATTTAGGCCTGGTTGGAAATGATTATTTTTTGCACTTTGCTTGATGAAGGTAGATCTTTTCTAGTTTCAAGAGTTCAAACATAAAAATGTTGAATCCTTGAAACAAAATCCTAAAACAAGATAGTAAACCATCTACTCGTTCTTTGAATGGGATTTTAATTTAGGTGCATAATTTTTTTGAATACATATATAGCATACTAAATTTTGTTATTCAATCTTGATGATTTTCTTATCATTGATTTTGGTACAAACACTGCTCTTAGGAAGTAATGATAGAGCACCTCAGTTTTAATCTCCTTGCATCCCAAAATGAGATTCAGAAAAAACAAAATAATTATTTCAGTAAAGTAAATTAAGTGAATCTGTAATGTTTATGAAAGAAAATTATTAAGTTCAAACCCTAAATGAATATAATGAACTCTAGAGAATAGGCTTTGTGATTGGCCAAAGGCCTATAGTTTGAATGATCTTTACAACAAGAGATGGTATAATCTCATTTACACAAAGTCACTTAAAACATTTAAGGTCTAAACTATAACAGTTGTGGCAAAAAGAAATCAAGTAAGATGAAGGGTGGGATTTATATAAGGGTTGGATTCTCAATCATTCTCATCATTTATGGTTCTGAATTTTTTTAAAAAAATGAAATGAATTCATATTAAGAAATGTATATGTTTTCTGAAGAAAAAAAATATATAATACACTACATTTATTTATTAAATATCGACGATTTTTTAATCATATGTATTATAATTTCTAGACAAGCTTATATATATATATGGTAAAATTGTTAGACACACCGATCTTAAGAAGAAAGCTAGAGCATCCCGTTCGAGCCTCCTTGCATCCCAAAATGAGATTCAGAAGAAATAAAATTTAGCTATTCAATAAAATAACATAAATGAGTTAATAATGGATTGAAAATAAACTTATAAGTTCTAGCCCTAAATAAAAATAATGAATTCTCAACAATCTATTTAAATGGATTTTTATTTAGCAATGTAAATTTTTTCAAAAAAAAAGATACAGAGTATAGTGTATAATGCATTTAGTAATATAAATCTGGACAATTTTTTAATAATATATTATTTTAAGTTCTAGACAATCTGCTATGGTGAAATTGGTAGACACATTTCTCTTAGGAGACATTATTAGGGCATCTTTGTTCGAGTCTCCTAACATTCCAATATCATACTCAAAAAAAATTTTAAAAAGAAAATATTTGAAAAATAACGAACTCTCAACATGTTTTTTAAATGGATATTTACTAAAAATGTAAACTTATTCAATTGCATTAATATTTCAGTATTATTATCTTTTTATGTGTGTAAAATAATTCTTTTAAAAAAATCGAAAATATATGTTATAACTAATTCAACAATATATTAGATGATAATATCCTTGTCTATATAATAATATAATAAATGGTCGAAGTTAGGTCAGTTTAACTCAAAAAAAGTCAACCATGTCATCCTGTTTCGACGGAGGTAGTATAATTTTTGTAAGAATTAAAATTTATTATTATAGATTTATGTGTACGTCGGATTGTAAAATTGATTTAATAGTTGTCTAAAACTAAAAATGATTCACTGCCTTCGTTCCACCTAAACTTGAACTCTCACTCTCTTTTTTTCCCTGCTATTCGTATTCTCTATCAAAATTTGAGCACACGTTTGAATTGATATAAGAACAATTTGTATATGATAATTTTGAATTCGTTGTAACAGGTAATTTCTAAATATATATTACTTATTAGTCGTTATTATACGTAGGGGAATATATTAGCGGTGAAATATGTTTATTAAACAAAGTGACATTGATTGATGTGCAATGGGAAGTCATCGCCGTACCTCTCAAAGTTACTATTTTAAAGCCCTAAATGCTTACTAAATACAATTAAGTAGATAGTGGCAAGTCGGGGTCGTCCACGGGGAAGAGGAATTTTCCTAAGGGTTCATGCATATAAGGGTGGATATAAACCTAGATATAGATATATATATATATTTATATATATATTTATATATATATAAGTATGTAAAGAGGGGGGTTTTAGGTTGGTTTTCCTAAGTTATGAATTTAAAGGCAAGAGAACTAGCAAATTCAATTAATTATGCTAATCATGCAATAAACTAAGGAAATGATATAAAAACTACAAATGACAAATCATTGGGGGTAGTTGATCTCTACTTTCAAGCCTCTTATCTATCCTTGAACATATAACCTATTCAACACTTTCACTACTTGTTGTGAAGATAAATCTTCTACCCTTATTTTATAGTAGTTTACAAGAGTGAATTCGACATCTCTCGCCGAACCTCACTAATGATCCTTTTAGTCGTTCTACGCCTAAAAATATCCCTTTAATGACATTAAGTATGAAGAATCAATAAGCTTGGTAACACTTATAAAAACTACACTGTGTCTAAGCATTGAACCAATTCATGCATTTACACAAGATTAGTCAAGAACGTTAAACGTTACTAAACTTCTCCTATTTGCTACACAAAATAAACATGACAGAATTCAACACTATCACATTCATATAGCATTTATCAAATCATCAACAACATTAGAATTTCTAATTCATGCTCTTGGATTCCATATCAAAGGAGAGGAATATTAGCTACTTTCTCCTAACCCTAACAAGCAATCATACAAAAATTTCATATACTCAAACTTCCAACACCATTAATGTATTCAACAATCAAATTCAAGCAAAATAAATACACAATAACAAAGCATTAAATAGCTTACATAGATTTCCTAAGACATGGGCTTGGAAGCCTTAATAAATTGCTCCCAAGGAGATTACTCAGATAATCAAAACCCATAACATAGAACAAAAAAATACAAAGAAACAAGAAGAAAGTGAAGGAGAGATGAAAAACTAGGGTTTTGAAGCCCCCAAGTCGGGCCAAGAAGGATGAGGAATGAGTGGATGAAGTGATATTTATAGGACAAGAAAAAGGGAAGTAAAAAGTAAGTTACAGGTCATCTGTCGTGAGTCGTGACATTTCCCTCGCGCTCGTGACAGATTTCAGTCTAGCTCTTAGCTCTTTTTGTGTTGCTTCCGCCAGGTGAACCGTTGATCCGTTTTGAAAGATCTTGTAGTGGTTTTTATAGTATTTGTGAAGAAGAATCCAATTTTTAAGCCCTTGGAGGCTGATTATTCTCGGATAATTCCCAGAACCCTTCTTCAAGACTTAGATCATTCTTCATCCTCTACTTTGCTCTCCTTCTTCACTTTATCTTCGACCACTTTGTAAGTGGCCTACCTTCTTCTGTCATTCTTGGGAATGGTCTTCTTAAATGATAATATCCAAATAAGCTTACATGTAACTCTTCAAATCTTCAAAGATAGTCTTCAAAGTCTTCCAACAATTCCTCTAGAAAAGTAATGAAAGCACAAAGTCACTTTTAACTCTCCTTAGAGAATTTCAAGGTAAAATGCCACACATAGAGCACAAAATTTTACAAAAGTGAATCCAAAAATTCCCAAAATAGACGTATAAAATGGACACATCAAATCTCCCCACACTTGAACCTTACTCGTCCTCGAGTAAGAAAAGATTGAAGAACACAAAGAATTTCACATGTCCACATCCTAATACTAATATTCCCCCAATCAAAGCCTCACAAAACTCTTAATACCATAAATCCCAAAATCAAAGCTCAGATGAGAATTTTTTCCACACACAACCCCGATTCCTAGATCTAAAAGTTAATAACCATAACATTTCCAAAGAAAAACCACTCCTTCATGCATTCTCTACTATGAAATCATCCAATAAAAATATCTAAAATGTATAGACAATTATCCAAGCATAATTATAGAATTTAACCATCATAGTGACAATGATGCAGTTGGCCTACTACAATCAACAAAGATAACTATAAAGATGCAATAATGATCATGTCTATCTATGTAAGATGGTGGCAAAATGTGTGAAGGTGTGTTGTTTGTTGGGAGTATTTGGTAGAGAAGAAGGAAAAATGATTCTGCATTCTGGGGCAATGTCGTGACTCGCCATAGAACTGTCGCGATCGCGACAAATTGGTCCTTGAAGTTGCAATTTCAGAAAAAATTCTGAAGAATTTTGCGATTGTGATTGGACCGTCTCGACTCGCAACAATACCATCACGACTCGCGATGGGTATAATGCGATTGCGAAAGTTTGGACCTGGAAGTTTACATTTCACTCAAAAACTTCTGATCTCGATCGCGACTCACGAACTCCTTGTCGCGCTCGCGACTGACTGTAACTGGGAGATGGAAATTTTTCCCTGTTCGTTGCGACTCGCGATGAGATCATTGTGACTTGCGACGGACAGAGTATCCCGTCATTTAGAAGAATTTTTCTTACCAACTTTCCAAGCTTTCTTCCCTTTTCTCATGGTTATCATTCCTTCATCTTCTCCAATGCAATGCACTTCACTTTGCTACAAAATCATGGAAACACACCGTGAAAAGATCAAGATAAAATAATGACAAAAATAATTACAAAAACCAAAATAAAAACCAAATTTATTTATGTCATCGGCGCGACTTAGCTTTGTATATTTAAGGTCGTCGGCTCGATCCTAATGTTATCCATATGGGGAAGATATGAACCCCCTCACCATGAGCATCCAAACGTAGAGAGGTGGGGGTACCAAACTTTCAAGAGGAAAGTCTTGTAGAGGTGGAGTTGGTTTCAAAAGAGTTGGGTAGTTAGGAGGCATAGCATAGTCATTTGGCTCCTCTCTTATCACCCTCAAAACTTCCAAAAATGGTGGAGTTGGTTCACTAGGTAGGGGTAGTGGTAATTATGGCAATGGATTTAACAATCATCTCTTCCTCAACTTCATTGCATTCAACTACCAACTCCTCATCAATTTCAAACTCGAACTCATTTGTCAAGGTGATCACACTCACCATATCTTTGAGTTTGACTTGGGATGGCATATCTTTGGAATAACGAGCTTCCATTCGGATCACCACTTCCATCATGTTTCTCACCTGCCCCTCCTAAACCTAGAGTCTTGAGGAATTTTGAGTTTCCACTTCCTTATTAATCTCAGCTTACCTGGTCAAGTTTGCTAATGTATCCATGATCTCCAAATCAGTCAAACATAAACATTCTTCCTGGGCTTGGTTTTGGGGTATGGTGTACGGTGGTGGGGGATAAATATACTGCTCGAAGTGTTGGTTTTCTGGCTCATTTTCATACCACATATCTAGATTACCACTCCACTCTGGATTGTCAGATTTCTGGTACGGATACTATTCTTGAGCTTCTTGCCCTTGAAAACCATCAACTCCATTCTCTTGATAGCACTCTTCATAATACCCCTGGTTTTCAAAACCAATGGTTCTTTCTTCCTCATAGTGTCTACCCTCAAAATATAGCAACAATGGGTAGGATGGTCGGAATGACAAATCCCACAAAACATTACTCATTGAGCCTCTCTTATCTTCATGAGTTCCCTCAAGGTGATATGTTCCATATTTTTTTTCAAAAATTCGGAATAATACTGCAGCTATTCTCGATAAAAATTCCCCAAGAACTCAAGCAATACCTACTCCGAACAAAAATAGCCAAAGAGAAAAAGAAAATAAAAAAACTAGTAAATACTCACACATAATATGCTCAAACACTTAAAAATAAATGCCTCTTCCCTGGCAGCGGCGCCAAAATTTGGAAGGTCATCGCCGTACCTCTCAAAGATGCAATTTACAAGCCCTTATTGCTTACTAAATACAATTATGTAGATAGTGGCAAGTCGGGGTTGTCCACAGATAATAGGGATATTCCCTAGTGTTTATACATACAAGGGTGCATATAGGCCTATATATATGTACATACATATTAAAGCATATAAAGATGAGGTTTTTGTGTTGGTTTTTCTAAGTTATGAAAGGAAAGATAAGATAACTAACATGGTCAAGTAACTATGCTAATCATGCTACAAACTAAGAAAAATATATAAAAAATTACAAATAATAAATCCTTGGGAGCAATATATTTCCACTTCCGAACCTATTATTTATCCTTGAATCCACTACCTATTCACTACTTTAACTGCTTGTTGTGAAGACAAATCGCCCACCCTTCTTTGATAGTAGTTTACAAGAGTGAATTTGACATCTCTAGCTAAACCTCACTAATGACCCCGTTAAACGCCTAAAGGTATCTCATTAATGGCATTAGGTACAAAGAATCAACAAGCTTAGTAACACTTATAAACACTACACCGTGTCTAAGAATTTAACCAATTCATGCATTTACACAAAGTTAGCCAAGAACGTTCAACGTTCATAAACCTCTCCTATTTGCTACACAAAACAAACATGATAAAGAATTCGACATTATCACATTCATCTAGATATTATCAAATCACTAACAATATTAGAAACTCTAATTCATGCTCTTGGATTTCATATCAAAGCAAAGAAGAATTAGCTACTTTCTCCAAACTCTAACACATAATCATACAAGCAATCCATATACTCAAACTTCTAATATCATTAATGGATTCAACAACCCAATTCAACGACACTAAATACACAATAGAGAAAGCATCAAATAGATATATAAGGA
Source organism: Rubia tinctorum (assembly GCA_032355605.1). Taxonomy (NCBI): domain Eukaryota; kingdom Viridiplantae; phylum Streptophyta; class Magnoliopsida; order Gentianales; family Rubiaceae; genus Rubia; species Rubia tinctorum. Next base: position 21,426 of record JAULKM010052885.1, read on the forward strand.
TTCTCAAGACATAGATAAGGAAGCCTAAATTCATTGCTCCCAAGGAGATTACTAAGATAAATAATAAAAATCCATAACTAATCTACAAACTAAGAAAAGAAGATGAAGAAAACTAGGGTTTTCTAGTGTAAAAGCAGGCTTGAAGAGAGTTCTGAAAAGGGGAAAAAGAGAGATTATTTATAGTACAAAAAGACCAAAAAGTAGATCTGGGCTGTCGTCTGTCATGACTCGTGACACATTCGTCGCAACTCGCGACGGGCATGGTACCGTCGCGATCGTGATACATTCGTCGTGACTCGTGACGGTCGGAGTAGTTTGCCCTTAAATGTTGTCTTCTTTCTTGGTCTAATTGTAGTTTTCTCCTATTCCATTCTTCAGGTCTTCAAGGTCTTCATTGTCTTCAAAATGTAGTCTTCACGGTCTTTAAATCTTCATAGATAGTCTTCGAAATCTTCAAAGTCTTCATATATTTTCCTTGTCACACAAAATCCCCTAGAAGTGTAATAAGAGCGTAAAGTTTCTATTAAATCATCTTAGTGAATTTCACGGAAAAATGCGACATCTAAAGCACAAAAGTATACAAAAGTGAATACAAAAAGTCCCCAAAATAACCGTATAAAATGGACACACCACCTTGCTTGTTTTTCCACCATGTAGATGAGCAAGTATCATCTTTATAGCTTGTTTCTTCTTCATTTGTATAGGAAAAGAGTCACTTTATTGAAAAGATGTTGGTGCTGATTTCTTCACCCTCACTTATTCGTGCGTACCACTGAAAACTTCTTGCTTTTCAGCACGAGGAAGGACCTTCGAAGAAGCTACTCCACTGCTACTACTACTGGTGTTAGACTCTAAAATATGAGTGATTGTGTTCCTCAAAGTCACGTTTGGTATGAGATCATCAACAAAGCTTGTTTTTTCTTCATTTGTATAGGAAAAGAGTCACAATCAGTAGCATTGAAACTAAAGAGTAGAAAACCTGATGTTAGGTTTTTCTTGTTTATCCATCACAATCAGTCCTTTAATGTCACTGTCCAATTTATCGAAAGGATAAGTATTTCCACCAGCCAAATTCCTAGTTTTTTTTTGCAATATAGTTTGCAACCTTTTTACCTTACCTAAGTGTGTGGATCAAATATCTTCCATTAAGAAGTAAAAAAACTTTATCTTCTAGGTTATAGAGCTTCCAGTTAGCCAACAATGGATTCCTTATTGTGTTGATAGATACTAGACAATCACTTTCCAATTCATAAAGAATTCCTAATTGATCAACAAATAAAATACTTAACATGATAGCCATCATCTCAGCCTATAGGGGAGATTGACAAATGATATAGTCAGATTTGGTAAGAAACATATCACCTGAAGTAGATCTTACTATAATACCAATCCCAGTTTGTCCATTTTGGATCCAAGATGCATCAACATTGGTTTTGAAAGGAGAGTTAATGGGTTTGGACCACTTAACAATTTTTATCAAAGGTTTGTGAGATGGCCTTATAGCTAGGATAAGACCTGAGCTAATGAAATCTATGCCTGAGGTCTTCGATGAAAGAACTGGTTTAGAAAGTAGTAAGAAATAGATTTCTTGTTTTATATCCTTTATTATGGATTCAACAGATGGTTTTATTGCATTAAAGATCAAATTATTTATGCTTTTCCAGAGAAACCGGCATATAAGTGATGGAAAAATTGAAACTAGAATCCTATGGCATAATATGTTAACATAAAGGATCCATAATGACCATAATCTATCCCACAGAGAAGGAAAAGGAACAGGCTGAACATGTATAAGAGATAACATATAATTCTAGACATGAATGGCAATATGGCAGGAGTTGAAAAAATGATTTAATGAATCTGAACTATTGCAGAAAACACATTTTGATGCAAGTTTGAAACCATGCAATATTAAGATGTCATCAAAAGGTAGAAGACAGTTAATCAATTTCCACATAAAGACTGAAATATTTTTAGGAATTCTATAGTTCCATGCTTTAAAAAAGGAAGATCTACTACCAGATGTATTGGTTGAGACTTTGTATGCTGATTTGAAATTGAATCTTCCATTTGGATATGATTTCCAAATCAATCTATGGGAGATAAAATATGATACAGTGCAATCAGAAGGAATAATATGAAAAAAATGAGTCTTGTGGCTACATTTGATCAATTATAGGACCAGTGTCAGTCCAATTAGAAAACCAGAAAAAGCACTTCCCATGTCCATGAATCACCATGGTTAAACTTTGGCAAGCTGGTTAATTGACCTAATTCTTTTCCAGTTAAGATATTTTCTATTTGAGTTAGCTAAAGACCATAATAATTTAGACCACAATGAGTCCCCAATCTAGAATTTCCACCAAAGTTTAAGGCTGCATGCATTAATGATTGATTTTAAAGACCTAAAACCGAATCCATTTTGGTCTGTAGGAAGACATAAATGAGTCCATTTTTCCAGTGTTTTTTAGGCCTGTCATTTAAATCACCCCAAATGAAATTAGCTAACCTTTTTTCTATCTGCCGAATCACATAAGTGGTAGGCTTAAGAATAGCACAAACATGCTGAGGAATAGAGTACAAATAGGCATTAATTAGAATTATTTCCCCCATTGATAGCCACTTATTTTTCCAGTTCTAAATCTTAGATTCAATTTGTTCTAAAATAGGTCTGAAATACACATTCTTTAATTTGCCTCTAAACATAGTGACCCCCAGATATTTAAATGGCCAAGTTCCTATTTTCATGCCAAGAATGTGTTTTGTTTGGTTAATTTTAGCCACAGATGCATGCTTGCTAAAAAAAGTCAAATTTCTCAAAATTAATCTTTTGGCCACTGGTTTGTTCAAAAACTGGAAAAAAAATCATCTTTATGAGGTTCTTTTCAGTAACTTTTAGAAAAATAATGGTGTCATCAGCATAACTTAAATGATATATAGGAGAAGAGTTAGGAGGCAGCTGAAAGTAATCAATTTTTTTTGCTCTGGAAAACAAAAGTTAGTGCCCTAGTGAGGGACTCAGTGAACAAAATAAATATAAAAGGGGATAGAGGATCACCTTTCTTGATACCTCTTGAAGATTTGAAGAATCCTACAGTTTTCCCATAATTAACACAGAGGAAAAAGCACTAGAAATGTTCTTCATAACTGTATGCACACACTTACCATGGAAACCAAAATGTAAAATAATTATATTGAGAAAAGGCCAACTAACCCGCTCAAAAGCTTTCATTAGGTCAAGTTTGATTATGCAATTAGGTGACTTATTTTTATTATCTAAAAATCTAATCATTTCTTGAAGAAAGATGACATTATCAGAATTGTCTTTTTTCTTCAAGAAAGAAGATTGATTAGGGGAGACCAATTTATCCATCAATGGTTTGATTCTTTCAGTGATTGTCATAGAGAAAATCTTGTTAGAAACATTAAATAATGAGATTGGCTTGTAATCAGTAAAACTGGAAGTGGTTTGTTTCTTTGGAATGAGTGTTATCCAAGTATTCCTTATACCATTTGGAATAGTTGAGGATGAGATAAAATCATTTGCTGCAGTAAGTAAATCCTGAGCAATAATATCCCAAGATTTAATATAAAAACAGCCAGTGAATCCATCTGGACCTGGACTACTATTCTTATTAAGACCAAAAACAGTTTGTTTTAATTCCTCCACAGTAATAGGCTTAAATAATTCTTGGTTATCCTCCTCCGTGATTATTTTTGGAATCTTTCCTAGAAAGCTTGAAAAAAATATGTCCTGCTGAGAGAATATGTTCTTCAGTGAGCAGATTTTTATAGAAGTTAACAACCTCTAATGTCCTCTAACCAAACTCCATCTGAACTCTTAACCTTAGTTATCTGAAGTCTAGATTTCCTTTCCTTAACCGAATTATGGAAGTACTTTGTGTCGTCATCACCTTGTTTAAACCAATTCACTTTAGCCTTTTGTTTCCAGAATTTTCTCTATTCTTTAAGAGCTTTAGTTAGTTCAGCTTTGAACTTATTTAGCTGAATTAAATTAAGGTCATTTTGAGAATGATCATAATTTAATTCTGCAAACCTAAGGTTTTTTTCATATTTGGTTACATTTGATTCAATGTTACCAAATACATTCTTATTCCAGACCTTAATAACCTTTTTAAGCCTACTCAATTTGAGATAAAATCCTAACATTTTTTTGAGGAATTGGGATATCCCAGTTTGATTTAATTAGTGGGTTGAAAGCAATCCTATTATACCTAGTGTTTATAAACCTGAAAGGCAGTGGAGAATGCTATATTAGTTCCAACAGTAAGTAGCAGTAGAGAACGATCATATAATATTTGAATGAATGATAAAGGGAATTTGGCTAACTAATCAGCAGAGTATAATCCTCTATCTAGTCTCTTTGAGGTAGGTTTCCTAAGCCTGGAATTACTTCATGTGAAGAGGTTTCCTACAGTATTTATTTCCTGTAGTTCCTTGTCATTTATAAATTGGTCAAAGTATAGAATATTAGCTTTACAAGGATTAGCAGGGCCCTTATATTCAGTTATGGATGTAATTGCATTATAGTCACCTAGAAAAATAGTGTCATAAGTGTCTAGGGCTAAAAGATCAGACCAGAGTTTAAGTCTTTCTATCCTACTTCTAAGTCCAAGATAAAAACAGCTTCCATAGCTGTATTTAGTTGTGGACTAAGAATTTTAACAAAAAGAATCTGCTGGTTATCACATAAAAGATCTACCAGCATGTTCATTTTCCAGAAAATCCAAATCCGAGAGCTACTTGAATGTATATAATCATTGAAACCAAGTTGAGTCATATAACTTGAACAAGTATCATTACCATGCATGGGTTCAATGAGACATATTAAGTCAAATTTGTGGGTTCTAATTAGATTTCAAAATCTAAGCATAGATGTGTCCATTCCTCTTAGATTCCAGACAAGAAATTTCATTTTAGATGTTGTATTCATCATGGTTCACCTGATATAGATATTTTTGATGATGATCTGAGCATCATTTTATTTAATTGAGTGAAATAGTTAGCTTTCCTTGGTTTACCCTTAACAACATTAGGTTTGAATTTTTTTTCCTGTGTGAGAACTAACCTGGCCAGGACTTACCTGGCCTGAGTGGACTTCCTGGGAGCGGTCCAAATGAATGGAAGAGTCTTGAGTCAAGTTATCTTGCTCAGCAACTTGAAGTAGAGGCATATATCTATTCGAAACCTGTCTATTTTGGGAATAAAATAGCTTGTCATTAGAATTGGGAGGGGGGAAGGAGGGGAGAATACTACCTGATGTGATGTGAATATCATCCTTAGCATAGGAGGATCTGATCTTTGGCTGATGTGAAATATTTTTTGTACTGGCAGGGAAGAGCCTAGGCGTGGATGATTTAGAAGCAGTAATTTCTAGTATGGATATGTGTTCAGGAATAACCGGAATAGAGTGAGAGACACTAATATACTAGGGTAAACCATAGGCTTTGGGTTGTTCAAAGGGTTAGTTGTGGCAGTGAGTGGAGAGATTTTTGGAGCTTGGGGTGCAGGGACTAGAACATCAGAGATAAAATTATTGGAAGGCTCAATTACATAATTTTGAAAATGAGGTTGGCTATTGATGGATATAGTCTTTGTTACAGGATTTGTAAGGCTGGTAGGGTTGTCAGTTTATTTTTTCATGGGGAGGGCATTTTCTGAGGGTATCCAAGTATAATTGGGAGTAAGGTTTGGGTCCAGCTTCCTATTCCTTGGTTGTGACCAATCTTAACATAATGCTGGAAATATAGGGGGATATCTTCATATTCAACAGAGAATTTATTATTGGAAGTTAGAGATCCTAGCCTGATTGTGTGTTTAATTGGTTTTAACAAGTTTATTTCCACATAAATTTTGATAGCAGAAGGCCTAGTCAGAGCTTCATTAGCAGCATCCATTTTGATAAAGGAACCTAGAGTATTACCAATAGCAATAATTGCAGCAGTGTTATTGTAGTAAAGGGGAGGATTACGTATAGTTACCCACACAAGAACAATGGAGGATTCTATATTTGGGCAGAAGTTCGAGGTCCACTTTAGAATTTTCATAATCGAACCATTGAAACTCCAAACTCCCTTGAGCCAGCATCGTTGAAGATCACTTGCCTCTTCGAAATGGATGAGGACGTGTATGTAATCAAGGGATCCCAATCGATATCTTCCTTTGAAGCCCGCCATTTTGAAGGAGGTCTCCAATTGCTCCATGATAGGTTTTCCCTTGAGATATTTTTCAATTAGAGCATTATAGTAGTGCGCCGATAGGATATCGATATCATCATCGGAATATAGGCAGGATGTATCACCAAGGTGTTGGATTTTGCGGATAATCTCAGGGTTGTTGGGTAGGTCGATTTTCAGAGGTTGATTTTTAGTTTCAGGGCTGCTGGGAATGATTTGGTGCCTCCAGGTGGAGGATCAGCCATGGTTGCCGGTGTGAGTTTCGGATGAAAGTAGCCATTATCGTGAACAGGACCAGGATTATTCAGAAGACAGAAGACAGAAGAGAGAGTAGCGGGTAAAAAAATTCCGGAAAGAAAAATGAGAGGGGATTTCGGTCTTATAATAGTTGCGAAGGGGAAAACTTGTTAGTTCCTAAAAACCCCCCGTTTCAATTTATAGTTTTCAAACTCAAGCCTTGAACTTCTTTCAAAGAAAATCCCTAATGCAAAAACCCTTCCATAGGTTCATTGCTTAATGTGTGAAGGTATTTAGAAAATGGGTCACTAAAAGAAGAAGGTTAACATGGCATATAATACATCGGTATGGAAAAAATCAAACAAAACTTAAAAATCAAAATCAAAGGTTAGATTTCAACCCATACATAATTTACGGCTAGTATATCAATTTTATTTTTCACTATGATCATGGACGGTTTATGACTAATAGTTTTAATGAATGGATAAATCATAATTGTGATTAAAAATTTTAGTATATGAATTTGTGTGCAAGTAATGGCGAAAGGAATTGAAAGTCTTTTACTTATTTGGGCTAAATATATAACTAATTTTCATGTATTTTGCACGTATTCAGTTGATACATGCATCTTTCTTGCACTTCATGTGATCATTTGCACATGTTTTGCACTTAAATTCTCAAAGAAGTTTGAAATTATATTTACATTATTAATTTAATTTCCAAAAAATATGTATAGTTATCACAAAGTTTGTTATTTTTATTCTTTATATATCATCCAAAATTGAATCGCCCATGTAAAGTCCAGATTTATCTAGTTCGCAATTTGTGGAAATTATGCAAATATGAATAGTTTGTGTTGAAGAAGGAATGTTAGTGATATAAGGAAGGTGAAGTT
>JAULKM010052886.1:0-12661 GCA_032355605.1 Rubia tinctorum
CATATGGTAGTATAGACTTCGAACATCTCTTTTGCAAACTTGTGAATTGCTGAAAATCATGTAATTAACATGCATATGTTTATAGTTTGGAATAGCCAATGATGTATTCGGATGACATGTAAAATTACTACTTTGCTGCTTAAATATTTAAGATAATGTTTTGTATAACCTTTCAATTTTATTGTGTGTGACACTATTCATGCAATTGAGATATGAAATTCATAACTGAATGACAGTCATGGAATTATTACTAATCATCACATAGCTAAAATTTAATAGTGATTGTCAAATATTGATAACAATTGTTATTATAATTTTTTATGTATGACACCTCACTAGTAATTAGTAATATTAATACACACCAGGCCGAACTAGGTACCATGTTATATTTTAGCTAATGAAAGATTTGTTTCTCACAAAATTATATCTTCAAAAAAGGATGATTATCATTTTTATGCAAACATTATCAACGTTTAGAAAAATTTAATTAAAAAAATCTAAGTTAAAGATTCTCTTTATTAATAATTAAAGATGATTTTGGGAGAAGTGAATACAATTTGAGAGCTGCAATCAAATTTATTTAATTATGTATATTACCATCAAATTAAGTCAAATCTTGTACTATTAACCTTTACACAATTTACTTTGTAATTAATATTTTCAATAATTACTTAAAACACCAACAACATCATTTAAAGCACCTGCAAATTTAATTTAAAACACCTGCAAATTTAATTTAAAACGCTTATAAGTTTAACTTAAAACACTTGCAAGTTAAAAATGAAGCACCTACAAAATAATTTAATCACCTACAAATTAAAGTTGAAACACCTACAAACTTAATTGAAAGCACTGGAAATTTAAACTTGAAGAACTCCAAAATTTTATACACCACAATTGAAGCACTTATAAACTGTAATCGAAGCACCTACGATATGCTATTTAAGTATCTTGAAGTTATTTTTTTTCCAATTTATTTTCATGCAGGTGCTTCAACCACCGTTTGTAAATACTTTAAATGTATCATGTAGGTGATTCAACCACGACTTGTAAGTACTTTAAATGTAACATGTAGGTGCATAATTTTATGACTTGTGTGTGCTATGAACAAAATTGATGCTTAAAGTACAATTTATAGGTGCTTCAACTATCACTTGTAAGTGCTTCAAATATAGTTTGAACATTTTATAACTTGTTTGTGATACAAAAATAACTTAGTGCTCAAAGTACAACTCGTAGGTGTTTTAACTACTACTTGTAAGTGCTTCGAATAGACCTATATGCGCTTCTTTATAACTTGTGTGTACTACAAAAATAATTTGGTGCTTAGAGTGCAACTCCTAGGTATTTCAACAAATGTTTGCAAGTGTTTCAAATGTGCTGATTCGGAAACGTAATGTCACCCGCTTCGTCTCAGATCTCAGTCACCGCCCTCTGGCATCAATAACTGAACAATTATATGGGCGGATGGTGTGGCAGTGTGAGGGGCGTGGAGGGTAGGGTCAGGCATGGTGGAGGTCGTGGCGGAGAGGCGGATGAGGGCGGTGATGAAGGTAAGGTTCAGGCGATGGTGGGTGTTCTATCGGAGAGGTGGAAGGGAGGGGAATGAGAAAATGGAAAAATAGAAATTAAAAATTAAAAAGGGAAAATAAAAATGACTATTTTGCTCTTAAATTTAACGTTTTGACCGAACTTGGCGTTTTGACCGGATGGAAGGATCACGATTGAACACTTTTTTTTAGTTCTGGGATGAAAAGTGTTGAAAAAAAATGAAGGCTCAAACGTGAACGATGAGAAGAGTAGAAGGGCTCCTGAAGTTGTTCGCCCTTTTATAAATGATCATGTACAACAGTTAGGCGATCCAAAAAACTACTTTGTGATTCATATGAATTACATGAATAAATTTATCCTCATTGATGTATTTAGGTAATCATCTTTCAACATAATTGTATTTAATGCAAAAAAACCATTTCGGTTCAATTCAATTAATCTTCATGAAATGGAATTTAAGTTAAGTTAACTTAGTTCCATTATTAATATTTTATTTTAACTAAATTTTTATTTATTTTAGTTCATATCACATGAAAAAATATAACCTAATTTATTAAGATGAATATCGAACTCTCAAGGTACCACTAATCCAGTACTAAACTTACCACCTTAGGTGGGTTTGGCCCACTAAAATATAGATTTTAATTATAATTCTACATTTTCAAACCCCCAAATCAAACATATTTCTCTATTATTTTATTCCCCGATTCCCGTACCAAATAAAATTTACATCAATATCTTGTGGTAAGTTGAGTATGTTACGGTTGGATCGAGCTAACCTTGTCACAGTGTCGGGTTTGCCCCATGATTTACTAGCTGAACTTAATATAAGCTAAACCGGTTCGTAAAATTTATTTTGAAATTTAAAATTGAATAAAACCCTATTTATCATACTTATACCTTGTGCGATTTGGACACATGTTAGTTTGATAATATCCTGGGGGTACATGTCTCATATAGCCGCAATGATTATGTGCCTTGGGAAGCGAGACATATTTGATTCTCATTGAGCGTGTGGTTGAAGTGGTATTGCACAACTAGTTCCCAACCCTTCATTCTTGTTTCATGTTAATAGGCATTATTTATTCTTCTCGAACTTTCCAGTTTATGCTTCAATACACCACGAACTTTAGATTTTTTATATATTTGTTCTCATCTCTTTTCATGCATTATTTACTTCTTAAACCTTAATATTTTCCAATGGAGTCGCCAGACTCTTTTTTTTTCATCTTCCTCTGTTTCTATCTTCTCCACCGTGCCATTCACCATCATTTCTTTTGTTGGGGTAAATATTTTCAAAATCTATGTTATACATAGGGCTTCTTCTTTAGTTGTTCAAATATCAACTTATGTCGAACCTCAAATCATATAGATAAGGCAAATCACACGTCACCAAAGAAGGATGATGTGGTCCTTGAACTTGAGTTTCCAATTCATTTCAATACAACAAATATACTTGGATGATTTCTGACAAAGGTACAGAGATTGCACCATTAACTAGTGATAGACATGGTCGGGTTTGGGTCATATCTAATAAGAGCCAGACCCGATCTTAAAAATATATAGACGCAAATCCTACCCACAAGTTAAGAAATCTTATACACACCCAAATTAGTTGGATCTTATGGTTTGTGGGTTTAAAGCGGGTCCAAAGTGAGCTTAATTTTATCTTCTTCTTTTTCTCTATATAAGACATACATTGTCCTAAGTAAGGATTGGAATAATAACAATATCTTGATAAATTACTCATGCGTATTATAAATTAAAATCCAAATTATGAATTAAATATAAAATTAACTTTTCTACTACATTTGATTTGGAACTATATGTATATATATAATCCTACCTCTACTTTCCTACTATAACCGGTTTGAAATTCATATGTAACAAAATATTACCTTGATAGAAGATTCAGTGTTTGGGGTGTACCCATAACACAAGTGCGGGACGTAGGGACAATTAAAATTTTGAGAATGTAATGCATGGTGGGAAGTAAGGAAATTAGGTAAGTAGATAAACTGATAAATATATAGTTATGGTTTATATGGTTCTATGGGTCGAGTATCCTTTTTTTAATATGTAGACCCAAATCCATTGGATCTTAAGAAATTGGACCTCTACCCGATCCAACAGGTTGAGACCTTATGGGTGTGGGTGTAGGTCTGGTCCAAGACCCATGTCCATCGACCCTCATAATAAACTGCCAATTTTGGAGTTTAGATTAGTAAGTCGAGACCTAGCTCTCCTACAATCCAACTTGGAAAAAATTTCGTTCCAACCACCCTTCCAGTTGGCTTACCTATGTCATGATCGATGCTTAACAAGGTTATCAAACCTTATGGTCAGAGCCAAAATCATCAAAACATACCTTCTACGTTGGAATCTTCCTTGTCATAGTTGAGTCTAACTAAGGCTAAGGGCACTACTTCAATTTTTTTAGAAGGCACGGGGTAGATCCTCAAAGACATTGATGATGGGTCAAAAAGACCATTCCATTGTAACCAAACTGTAAAGAGAGTGGCACAGGAAGTTGGCTCGGTAAAAATAACCAAAGGCCCTACAAATCATATTGGCACATCAAATGGTAAGGAATGCTAGGATTTGATTAAATCTAATTTCTTAGAATGTCAATCATCTAATTCTGGAACTCATACATGTAACTATAATGAATTTTATAGATTGCCTTTCACGTGTTCTTTCCTTAATGATTCATTCAATCCAAAGATGAGAATACTAATTATGATTTTTCCGTGTGTATCAAAATAGCACAATCAGACCACTTACATCGTTGTTATCCTAGAACACATATTAGCAAATGAAATGGAAACTAGGTAAAGAGAAATGGACCGTGATCATATTTTTTCGTCGGACCTTAGAACCTTGTATGAGTATGTACAATTGGTTGAAATATTTATTTAGGTGGCTTCCAACCATGCGAGGTGGAAAATACGTTTGGTATGCGATGCCAATGTAAGGAAAGCAAAAAATAATGTTTACTTGGGATTTTTTATTTGTGTTCACATTTGATATTTAGGGGCTTTGAAAGATCGTACAGGAAGTGGATTTGACACGGGGAACATGGGGTATATGTGGCAATGTTGTGGTTGAGTATGGAGAAAAAATTATAAATTAAAATGAGATGTTGAATGATTTGACTGATGGTGTTTCTAGGGAGTTTGCGGGTGGACCTGAGGTTTCACAGGAAATGTAAAATGATAAAGAAACATGAACCGCCCCCTCCTGGTGCGTCATTAAACACACGAGATGAGGCTGTCTAAATTTTAAGGGTCAACGATAAAAAATTATATGTTGCTCCTGTTCCTACTACTATACTACCAAGAATGGTAGATAGTGGCAAATACTGGGGTCCTCCAAAGAGATGTTAGGAATCTAGAAACTAGCTACGCACAATCTTGGTCGAGTCATCAATCCAACCACGTGTTAGGAATAACGAGTGTTGGTAAGATAACCACTGGGGGATATTCAACTTGCAACTACTAACATACAAACACGATAATAAACTATATAAACTAGTAATTGGGGGTATTTGTGTAACATGATCGATAAATGGCTCTTATCCTCGATTCATTCACATATAAGAATATAAACCTATCTTATACCTATGTCACATAGTTTGGAGATAGTCAGATATTTCCCTTGTCTGTCACACAAGGTATTATCACCAATATATGCTTATCTCACCTTCTCCATAATTAGGGATGCGCTCTAATCCAGTGACTCTGCAGACCACCCCTGTCATCTTAATCTTAATGCTAGCATGCATCCACTTGGAGGATCAAAGCCCACCTAAAAGGGCAATGCCTTGCGTGGGTCGCAACCGTTAGATGTGAAAGTAGTGGCATTACATCCCGGACACTCCACTGTGGATCTCAATCCCTGGGCCTAGAGAAGCAAAGAAAATTGATACCTTGTGATAACTCTAAAGTTGGCACGACCTTGTGATTTCTCCAAGCCGGCACAACCCCGGTTGCTACAAATAATCATGCTCAATCTATCGGGGTAAGCCAAGGGTTTTCCCTCATTGGGATTTGCCAAATCAACTGCCCAACATGCTATTCCTTTGCCACAACTATCCGATTAAATTATGGTTTAACACATGCAAAGCTATTTCATCAAGGTAATATGAATGCACTCATCTCACCGGTGTTCTTGAACCTACTCCATAATTCTAACAGTCTCAAGATAGAAATGATACCTAACCTGATATTACACTACCATACATGTATGGATGCATCATAATAATGGCATAGCATAAATATCCAGAGAAGGTAAAGCACAAATCAAGCACAAGTATTCATAGGAATTAAGATAGGAGAATCTAAAACTCAAAAAGCCATAAATCAATTCATGAATACAATTACTACCCCAAGCTTAATTAAATACTTCCTAAGCATTGAATCCAAATATTTCATTGGATTCAATGCCATTTGGGAAAAAAGGAAAATAAAAGACGAAAAGAAATAAATCTAGAGAGAAGGGAGAGTGTTTTCTCTCTCTAGGCTACTCTTAAAGAGAAAATATGAACATAAGCTTCAACCCTAATTGGAATTGGTCTCTATATATATAAGGGTAGTGAATTGGGCAGGTCAAAAACCCTACCAGCAGCAATTGGCACGGGGGGTGGCGCCTGGCACGGCTCGTGTCAGCCGAGAATACCTCGTGCTGGCGCAACATGTCAGCCCTGGAACGGGACATAGCCTCGTGCCGTCGCAGGCCACCAGCCTTGACATGGGTCATTCCCCTTTGTGTCTCCACGGTCTGTGTCAACCGGCGCAGGCCATTAGCTGGACCTCCATTTTTTGTCTTCTGATGCACACCTGGTGGCATTTGGTGCGAGTCGTCAGTCGGATCCTCCTTTTGCTCAGTTTATTGGGACGGGTCATTCCATTATTTGCAACCCATTGGCTGGCCTTGGCATTTGTGACTTGAAATGGTGCGATCCGTGTAAAATAGAACATCCTGCTCCCATACTTAGCCAATTTTTAGAGTGAAAAGGTGTAATGGAATGCACGGCCAGCCTGAACGAGCACGGTCCGTGCTGGAAATTAGCACGGCAAGTGTTGCTTGGAATGCGTTGTCCAGAGAAATCTGACACGGATCATGTCGCGTGGAATGAGCTGTTCTAGGCTTGGCTTCGTGCTAGCCTTGTGCGGTTCGTCCAGTCGCAGCTGGTTCGATTGGATGACTTGTTTGCTCCGCTATGGATGAACCATTGGTCCGATTTGAAAGTTATTTTAGTCGATATTATAGCGCTCAAGAAGAAGAATCTAATAGGGCCACCCTCAAGGGCTTATTCTTCTCGGATATTTCTCAAAACTTTTTGCAACACCTGGACAACAATTCCTCCATTTTGGACTTGGCTTTCTTGAATTTCGAATCCACCTTTCTTCTACTACCATGCTTAAGTGTCTGTGGCCTTCAATCTACTACCACCCTTGCGAATGACCTTCAATATCTTCTACCATCCTTATGAATGTCCTTCAAATATCTACTCTCACCCTCGTTGATGGCCTTCTACAAAAGATAATGAAAAAGTACTCCCGAGCAACCTACTAATGAGATCAAAGAGGAAGATCTAGGTGCATGTGAATACAAAGTGTCCATTAGCTTCAAATTAAGTCTACAAAACTTGAGATTTAGACAAGAAAACTAATAATGGTAGTATAAACCCTTTGTCGTGCAAACCTAACTAAAACTAGCAATCAACCAAACAAAAGATGATAATAAATGTGCTAAATGCACTAGCTAACTCATGCTATATGGAGCACATCAAAACACCTTTGTACGAGGGATTAAAGCATAAAGTTTGAGTCTGACCCTTAGTATGATGATTTTGAAAACTAAGTATGGGCGTTTTGACAAGGGTGACAGAAGCGTTGCAGTTGGTGAAGGATTTTCTCCCGGATGGCAATATATTTCCCAACCGTGTTTATGCTACCAAGAATGTACTCTGTCCAACGGGAATAGGTCTCAAGAAGATTTATGCTTTTCCGAATCATTGTATGCTTTACATAGGTGTGGCAGATGAAGATAGAGGTCATTGTAGATTATGTAATTAGCGATGATACAAGTCTGAAAGTAGAAATATTGAGTTTGGAGGGGAGGTTGTGAAAAAAATAAAGAATTTCCAACTAAGGTAGTGTGATACCTCTTAATCGTTTCAAGGTTGAATCAATTTTATGCAAACAAGGATGATGCGAGGCATATGACATGGCACGCCAACAGATCGAAAGCAGCACACGACGTGATTCGACGCTCTTTTAATAGTGATCAATTGAAGAAGATTGACGAAATGTACCCTGAGTTTGGAAATAAACCCCATAATTTACATCTAGTTCTATTTACCGATAGTATGAACTCCTTTGAAAATTTGAGTAGAACTTATAGTTCTTGGCCCGTCATGTTGGTTATATACAATCCACCTTCTTGGTTAACGATGAAGCAGACATATATTATGTTGTCATTGATGATACTCGTGCCTTAACAGCCTGAAAACAACATTGACGCATATTTGGCTTCGTTGGTTGGTGATTTGAAGAAGTTGTAGTTCGAAGACAATGGGACATACGATGGATTATGAGAAGACAATTTTAAGATAAAAGCGATGTTGCTCTATACCATTAATGATTTTTCAGCATATGGAAATTTTCACTATGCGTGTCCCATTTATGAATGAGGGAAAATTGTGTCTCTCATCACATGAGGATTCTAATGATAGATCACCCCTAGTAAAAAAACCAAGGAAGTGATTGTGGGGAATTTATCTTCGAACAAGTGAAATATTTTCCAACGAATTTAATAATAAGAAGAAAAAACTTCCATTGCAGACAGTTGGAAGAAATGCCCCATTTTCTTTCAACTACCTTACAGGGAGTACCTTGACGTGAGGCATTGTCTTAATGCGATGCATATTGAGAAGAATATTTGTGACAACTTGATTGAGATGATTCTTTACATTCCAAGAAAAAAAGGGCGGATTGAAGTCACATCTTGACTTAGTGAAAATGGGTGTGAGGCTTGATCTAACCCCAATTGAACACAGTGGGAAAACTTTCCTCCCTCCAGCCCACTACAAATTGTACAGGGATAAGAAGAAGATGTATTGCAAATCCTTGCAGGGTGTTACAATATCTTCTGCATATTCATCAACATTAGTAGTTGTGCTTCCATCAAGAGTTTGATTTGGCTAGTTTAAAATCACACTATTTTTTCATGGTAATTCAAGGACAATACATAGCCATGTAAGAGTCTACATATGCCATTTTTCCTTGCTTTCAAGTCAATTTTCATTAAGAGTATAAGTCGCGGAAGATTGGATAGACTTTAATCCATGGTTGTGGATGTGCTTTTATGAATGTAGATGTAATTATCGTCATCTTTCTTCAACATAATGATGCACTTAATTGTCCATCTAGTAAGAGAAATCAAATTCTATGGACCGATGTTCCTTTGGTGGATGTATCATTTGCAAGATACATGAACAGTGGAGTCCTTAATATGAAATTTGATGGGGAGAAGGTGGAATATAATATTTATGATGCTATGACACATTGTGAGACACAAATATGTATCTCTTTAACAGAATCGACACTCACTTTCGTTATGTTTTATGTCTTCTTAGTTCGGAAATTGGATATTTTACCCGATAGGGGTTCGAGTTATCTTATGTGATAATACACTCTAATTACCCTATTGTGTTATGAATTTGATTGTTAGTTAATTTTCCCCCATGATTTTATTGAGAATTAAATATTTAGATGTTTAACGGAGATCAAGTCATTGGAGAAGGCCATTCGCAATAACGGTAGAAGAAGGAAGGTCACTTCCAAAGGGGGTAGAAGATGGTTTGAAGTAGGAGTGAAGAGAAGCCAAAAATAGCGGATGAAGAAATTTGGACCAAGTTTTGAGAATGATCCAAGAAAAATCTGTGTCCATGGATAGCATAGTTGGATTTGTCTCCACGACTAGTATAAAACCAACAATTCACTCGTAGCGATGAAAAGAAGTTTGAAGTTGAAGTCATACTAGGGAAAAAACTGATTGTGCAACCTTGCACGGTATGTTCCCTGAAGTCAATATTTGTTATACTGAGCAATATGGTCCTTGCAAAATAGTATGGACCGTGCACCGGGAGTCAAAATTTCAGTTTTGGTTTTTCTTCTTCCTCCCCCTCTCTTATAAATAGCTCTTTTCTTCCCCGATTATACTTAGCCCGACTAAGTCCTCCAAAATCCTAGTTTTTCATTAGATTTTCTTATTTCTTGCATCTTTTCCATGAATCTTTGTAGAATTCTTGTGGGTTTTCATTGTTTAGCTTAGATTAGTATTTGGGAGCTTATGTTAACATAATGAGCTATAATTTGTGAGAATCTAGATTCCTCCTATTTAATGGTTTAATTATCATGATTGCTTGTGCTTATTATTTATAATTATTGCATGATTAAAATTATGATGTACAACTAATTGCAATTATACATGTTTTGCAGGTTCGGCACATTGAATTAAGGTTAGACTATTGGACCTCAGTTCGACACATCAATCAATAGTCTCATATTTTAAAGCTGAAATATTAATTGCAGTGTGTTCTTTGAATTCTAATTCTTAAAGGGATATTACTATCATAATGGTGATAGTGATTTGGTGTTGATGTTATTTCTTTGGAGATTGTTGTGGTGGTGTTATGAAGGTAGCAATGGTGGTGATTTAGAGGCGGTGATAGTGGTGATTACGATGGTTTAAAGTTGATATTGGTGCTTTGGTTTTGATGCCATTGTTTTGGAGGTGATGTTTTGAAGGTACCGACCAAGTTTAAGGCTCGTATGATATGATTGAACACGCCCCTATAATTGTGTCATTATTCCTAAGCTTCACTTTAATCAGTTTTTTTCTTTTTCTAATAAAAATAGGCCAAGGGCACATCAGAACGATTAGCGGTTTCTTAGTCTCGTCTCCTTCATCATTTTTTTCCAAATAAATAAAAGGTAGTGACATGGAGGTGATGATGGTTGTGATTATGGAATTTTAATGGTGGTGTTGGGGCTTGGAGATAGTGATGGTATTTTGCACGTTGTTGAAGCAGTGTTTGGTGGCCGGTTTGGAGGTGGGATTGAAAAGGAAGGCAAGCAAATTTGAATGGAAAAAAACTTAACCTAATAGGCGATGGATAGTTTGATTATTTAACGGACAAATGCAACAAAGGTGTTCAATCATAGCACTTTCATTAGTCCAGTGGCTCATAAATGTGTGGAGAAAAAATTCCATGGCCAACTTTCATTAATCCAGTCCAGTGGCTCATAAATGTGTGGAGAAAAAATTCCATGGCCAACTTTCATTAATCCAGTCCAGTGGCTAAAAATTTATGGAGAAAAAATCAATGGATGATGTGGGCTGACGTGAAAGACATGGACTAGGAGCACGTTTTGATCTTCTTGGAGCAGTTCGACAAGAACTCTCGTGGTTCTCGTGAAGCCCAACTTTGAAGTTTGAAAAAAGTTCCTTCCGTTAAGTTTTTGTGTGATTGTCTTTTATTTTATTTTCCTTGGTTTTTGCGGAAAACTATGGCTTAGGTTTAGGGTTATTTTGGAAGACTATTTAAGTCTCCTTTTTGGGTTTAGGGTTATTCTATTTCTTAAATCCTAGATCCTGGTATTTTTATGGTGGAATAACCAGGTTTTGGAAGGATCGAATAGAAATGAATTACCATACAATCATACTAGAAGAAAGAAAAGAATAAACTGATTCTGAGATCTCTTCTTGGCGAATTTCTCCGCTTGTAAATTATTGGTGTAATATTCACTCATAGATTCTTGGTGTCATAAATTTTCACTATTCAGGTTTTATCACTGCGTCAGTTGGTATCAGAGCCAAAGTCGACCTTGAACCATGCCACCACAAAGGAATCCTCCCCGGCAACGTCTGCAAGACGTTCTTGAGCACGAAAACAACCGCCATCTCGAGGAGCGAGTTGGATGGATCTTTGAAGAACGGGTGGAGCAGATGATGGATTAGATCACCGATCGGATGAACACCCTTTTGAGCCAGCACAAGAGGGAGCGCCATACACGAGGATTTGTGGAAGAATCAATGGAGGGCGGAAGCGATTACTCCTCTGGCAAGACTCCACCAATCTGCCTTTGACCACCGCCGACATATGAGAACCAGCGGCCATACGGGTAGACAATTGGCAATGAGAGGCGGGATCCGCATGGATATCCCTGAGTTTCAGTGTGGTTTGCAGGCCAAGGATTTTCTTGAGTGGTTTGCCACAACGGAGAAAATCCTATGAGTTGCGCTAGTTGTGACTAGGCTTCGTGGTCACGCCACAATGTGGTAGCAACAAACGAAACTCACCCGGAGTCGAATGGGAAAGTCGAAGATCAACACCTAGGAGAAGATGAAAAAGCACCTTCGTGCATCGTTCCTACCATACAATTACTAGCGGATCATGTATCAGCGCCTGAAGAACCTGAAGCAGGGAATCTGCACTGTAGACGAGTACACCACGAAGTTATACCAACTCCTAGAGAGGAATGAATTTTTGGAAACCGAGGACTAGTTGGTTTCTCGGTACATTGGTGGCCTGGAGTTTCAGATTCAAGAAACAGTCAACATGTTTGATCCATTCTCTTTGTCGTCAACCTATAAGCGAGCCCTCTCAGTAGAGAAACAGTCCCGACTGAGCAATGTGCCTCAATTCACCAACCCATTTGGTGCTCCACACCCCAACCCAGCGAGTAGCACTGTACCTCGGGGAAGACTGATGCCTAACAACAAATCAGCAAGAACCTCTTTTACGAGGGGGAGCAGCGGGTCATTAAATGAGGTGCTTTGGATATGGTGAATTGGAACATTGATAAGCCGATTGTAAGAAGTCAGGAAAGAGGGTTGAAGAAATATAAGGAAGCTGATGAAGCAGCAACAACAGGCATTATACATGATCATTAGCAGCTCTTCAGTTTCAGCTTTTTTTTTTAGGGATAAACTGAATTTCAGTTTGAGATGTTTGGGTAGTTAGAACTTTGTATAGTTGATCAGTTTGTTAGTTGGTTAGATGGTTGAGGGCATGATACATGTATATATAGTGGCAGAA
>JAULKM010052897.1:0-12661 GCA_032355605.1 Rubia tinctorum
ATTAAATATTTACAATTTACAATATAGTAAATATAGTACTGATTGTATTTAACATATTTACAATTTACAATATAGTTAATTTTGATTCATTTCACTTGAGCTTTATTCAGTTGGGTTCATTTTGATGTAGTTCGGTTCATTTTTGTCCACTTCAGTTCTGTTTAGTTTGATTTGGTTCTGTTCAGTTTTTCATTTCAGTTCAGTTTCATTCCGTTTAATTGATTCATTTTAATTCAATTTGACTCAGTTAAGTTTAATTCAACTCTTCTCAGCTCCAATAATCTCTTATCAGCTGTTCTCAGCTCCAGTAATCTCAGCTCCAATAATCTCAATAAACTCATCTCAGCTCCAATAATCTCAATAAACTCATATCATGTCTAATAAACTCATCTCAACTCCAATAAACTCATTCAACTCTTTCCAACTAAACTAAATTAATCTCAGATTCAATCATACCCAATTCAACTCAACTGGACAGGGCCTAACTCTTGATATGAATGGTGAGTGTGTCACCGACAACTTTCCTCCTCCAACGTTTCACCTGGGCCCTGCCGCCTATTCCATCTCCTTTAATGTTTCGGAACACGTGACTATAAATCCTTCTGCTTCAAATATCTGTTAGTCCCTCTGTTTTTCTGTGGTACACAATAATTTTGGGTTTCTCTAATTCATTGGATGTGCCACAATTTCATTTTTTGGTTGGTTTTGTGAATTTGACACACTTTCCTTTTTTGGTAAGATTCCTTCATTTTTACCCACTTATTTTACTTTTTTTCTTTCTAAATTCAATTTCATTCACTCATTTCATTCACCTAAATATAGTGTGCCACGTTCGATGCAGTATATTTTATGTAAGTTAAGATGTACGTGAGTGAGAGTTGAAGGGATAGAGTAAAAAAGTTCAATAAATCTATAAGAATGATTACTCCCTCCGTTTCTTTAACAATGTCACCTCATTTTGAGTGTTAGAATTTAGGAGATGGTAAATGAGTGGATGAAATTGAATTGAAAGAAGAAAAAGTAAAATGAGTGGATGTAAAAACCTTAAACTTGCCATAAATAGCATGTGTCATTGTTAAAGAAACATCCCAAATTAGAAAGTGTATCATTGTTAAAGAAACGGAGGGAGTATGTTTTATTATATACAGAAGTGACAATTAAAAAAATATTATAATAAAAATTGCGACAAATATAAGATAGCCAAAGGTACAACGTGTCTGGGAGAATTAGTAAAACTGCTCTACTCAAGATTATTTGTATTTTATTTCATTAATAACTATTTTAATAAAGTTTAGACCATGTGTATTTTACTCCCTCTATATCTTTATTATTGGTACACTTTCCTTTTTTGGTTGTTTCTTTTATCTTGGCACACTTTCTATTTTTGGTAAGATTTTCTTCAGTTTCATCCACTCATTCTACTTTTTACATTCTGCATTCACTTTCATCCATTCATTTTCTTCACCTAAATCCAAACACCTAAACCTATGGTGCTACTTATAAAGAAACGAAGGGAGTAATGTAATGATTAATAATTATCTTGTGAGAGAATGTAAAATTCACAATTATTGAGACTGTGCGGATTAATATTTATAGTGAGTACAGAAGATTTAGTCATGTAAGGAATAAAATATTACAACACAAGCAGGAAAGAAATTAGTTTCCTTATCCTTCTTCTATCCCTCTTCGATTCCACTAACCCCAGCGAAGGCGTGGGATTAATAATTACACATAGGTTGGAACATAGAAACTCGAATTGAGAATGGAGTAAACCCTTTATAAAGATGTCCACAAGTTGAAGGTCTGAATATACATGAAACACCTTAAACCTGCCGGAAGCCACCATCTCACGAATAAAATGATAATTAATATCAATATGTCTAGAGCAAAGAAAGAGATAATGATACTCCCTTTGTTCATCTAACATTGACATTTCAAATTTTGACACAATTATTAAGAAGATAAATCAATATCAAAAGGAGATAAAATGGGGAAAAACCAAGCAAGCAGGTGATAGATCAGTTAAATGGAAAGTACTATTATCTTCTTCTTTTTTTGGTTGAGATAGTACTCTTGATATGAATGTATTTAGAGATATTATGTATTGGTGAGGTAGCTCTCATCGAAATGAGTCACCGACAACTTTCCCCCTCCAACGTTTCTACCTGTGCCACCAATCTTCAGCAACAGATTGATATATCACGCCATATATTTTGTACTAAATAAATACATTATGTATTTTGAATATTTTTAAATCAATAATGAAATTGAATAATTATTAAATATTAATTGTATTTAATGTTAACCAATCAAAATTAAAAATGATGTTAAATGATGAAGTTTAAGTGGCAGCAGTAGCCGGCGGCCAGTGGTGGTGATTGGAGGTAGCCAGCGTTGGAAATCTGGGCGGTGTCAGGTGCAGGAAATCTGGGCGGTGGCCGAAGCCGGAAATCTGGGCAGCACCAAAAATCTGGACGGCGGCGGTAGGTGGCAGCAGGTGGCCGGCGGTGGCGGTGGCGGTGGCCGGCGGGCCGACTGTGGCAATGGCCGGTGGTGGCCTCCGACGTTCGGCTCTCATTCCCCGATTTTCCATTCACTTCCCCGGTTCGGTTCTCCTTCTCCGATTCTCCATCCATTTTTCCGGTTGAGTTCTCCTTCCACTCTACCTGTCTGGTTCTCCTTCCCTAGTTCTCCATCCACTCTACTGGTCCGGTTATCCTTTTTCGATTCTCCTTCCCCGGTTTTCTATCCACTCTACCGGTCCGGTTCTCGTTCCCCGGTTCTCCTTCGAAGGTTCTCCTTCCCCTTTTTCCGGTTCTCTCCTTCCGATTATATATTTTTGGGTTCTCCTTTCCTTTCATTTTGGGTTCTCCTTTCCTCCCATTTTGGTTTCTCCTCCTCACATTTTGGGTTCTCCTTTCCTTACATTTTTTGTTCTCCTTTCCAATTTCATTACATATTTTTCGGTTCTCTTTACACATTTTCATTCCAATTTCATTACACATAATTACTTAATTAATAAAAATAGTTATTACTATTATTTTAATGACTTAATAAATAATTACATAATTATTAAATTAATTACTTAATAATTAAAAACAGTCATTATTATTAATTTAATTGCTTAATAATTAATTTCGTAATAATTAATTTCATTTCTTAATAAATAAAATATAATAAAAGTTAAATAAAATTGGTAGAGTAAAGTTAATAAATTACATATTCAGTTATATATAATTAAATGGTATAACATGAAGAACAAATTTCTAACAAAACATTCAATATTTTCTAAAGAAATAATTATTTATTTTTGTTATTTACCAAAATAAATATTAATTAAATGGACTATCATCAAATTATACTTTAAAATAATTCTATTCAAATGTTATTTTCAGAAAATTATTTTAAATTTTAACTTTAATTTCAAAGAATTCACATGATATTTTTATTATATATAGATTTATTTTTATTAACTGTCAAATTTTGTAAAGTTTGGCTCTCCAAAAGTAATTGTACAATTACTTATGGGACGGAGGGAGTATTTGTTAGTCCCTCTGTTTTTCTGTGTTACATAATAATTTTGGGTAATATTTTATGTAAGTTGTAATTTTAGTTTTATATTTTATGTAAGTTGAGATGTATATGAGTGAGAGTTGAAAGGATAGAGTAAAAAGTTCAATAAATCTATAAGAATGATTATGATTTATTATAAATAGAAGTGTGATGATTTTAAAAAATATTATAATAAAAAAATGTGATAAATATAAGATATCTAAATGGTAATATATGGTAAAAATACTCTACTATAATCAAGATTATTTGTATTTTATTTCATTAAAATAATATTTTTATAAAATTTTAGACCATGTATAGTAGTATAATGTAATGATTAATAATTATCATGTGATAGAGTGTAAAATTCACAATTGTTGGTACTGCGTGTATTGATATTTATAGTGAGTATAAAGGGTAAAATTATACAAGGAATAAAATATTACAACACAATTAGGAAAGAAAATAGTTTCCTTATCCTAATTCTATCCCTTCTTCGATTCTATTAAACCCCCCTTCCCCCCCTTCAAGCGAAACGTAGGATTACTAGCCGCACATAGGTTGGAACGTGGAAACTTGAACTGAGAACGAGATAGACTCTTTGTAAAGATGTCCACAAGTTGAAAGTCTAAAGATATATGAAACAACTTGAACTTTGTGGAGGTGGGGGTGAGCGACACACGAACATCCCAAAGAAAATTTATCATCCAAGCAAGTTTCGTCACAGTATTAGCCATAGCACAATATTCTGATCCCGAGTGAGAACGAGACACCGTATGTTGCTTCTTTGCACTCCAAGAAACCAGATTACCACCAAGGAATTTGGCATAACCATAAGTCGCCCTACGAGTCTCCAAACAACAAGGCCAATCGGCGTCAAAATAGCCAAGATCTGCTAGGGCGGATGAGTTTGCGCGAAAATATAGCCCAAAATGAAAATTTCCACGAGCATAGTGCAAAATCCAAGTGATGGTCTGAAAATGGTCACCAGTAGGAGTTTGCATAAACCAATTGATCATATTGATAGTATAAGACAAATTGGAACGTGTGATTGCTAACGTATTGAAGGCCCCCAACCAATGAACGATAAAGCTTGAGATTACCAAACGACTTGCTAGTAGAGCTAAGTAACTGATAATACGCCACAAATGATGTGTCAATATGGACAACATCAGTCATACCAACATGAAGAAGAATATCCCTAGCATATCTTGTATGGCCAAGGAATAAGCCGTATGGAGTAGGAATATCCTCCAAATCCAAGAGATACTATGTCAAGATCAGTGATCTTAAACTCATGATCCACACGATCACTAAACTTCTGGATGAGAGCTCCATCATTTCTTGTGAGCATAATATCATCAACATATGCAAAGAGATAAAGTAAGCAGGCACCTTTCGAAAAAAAATGAACAAGGAACCGTCAGAGGAGTTGCAGATAAAGCCAATGCTAATGAGGAAAGAGTCGAAACGCCGAAACCAAGCACTAGAAACTTGTTTCAAACCATATATAGTCTTTTACACACGACAAATGTGATCAAGGCGCATGAGATCCTTGTAACCAACGAGATGCTCCATGTAGACCGAACAGTCAAGAACGACATTCAACGAGCTACTCCAACTAATGCAATGACCACTTTCGAAGAACAACATTAAGTCAAAAATATATAAAATAATGAATGGGTAAAATATTCATTTTTTAGTACAAAAGAAAATCTGAAAAATAGAAAAACAAATTAAAGTAACACTAACAAATAAACCTCTATTAAAGGCATCGTTAGAAAGTGGTTCCGTCGGTTTTTTGAGGAACCACATTTGGGAAGAGGTTCCGAGTTCAGAACCTTTCTATATCAACTCTCTTTCATTTTAAAGGTGTGTTGAATATGATTAAAGGAGGTTCTTGAAGAACCGTCTTTAATAACATCAATTAAAGGCAGTTCAAATCTGATTAAGAAACCACCTTTAATGGACATTAATTAAAAACATTTTTATTGTAGAACCATTTTAAATGGACTGCCTTTATTAGTTTATTTGGACGGGATATTTAAAAGTAGGGTTTCCTTTCAATCCTTATCATTTTTAACCCATTTCTTTTTCTCTCCATATCCCTGCACCTCCCTCTTTGTCATTTGTCCAGTGTCTTTCCTTCCTTTTATTTTTAATTTATAGATTTCTGCTTCTCCCTATTTTCACTTTAGCCCCGTCGTTACCCTTATCGGCCCCACCGTTGTTGCCATTATACGTATCCACTACCGATGCCTCCGCCTTGCCCCCGACGATTTGAGGTTTGAGATTCGGTTGATGATTGATGAGTTGAGGTTAAAATTTTCAATTAGGTTTGAGTTTTATTTTACAATTTTTGGTTTGAGATTTTAAACTAGCATTATTTTAGTGATTAGATTGAGATTTTCTGTTAAACGAACATTCTATTTTTGTGCTTTTCGAATTACTGTAATCTTTGTTTCGCTTGAAGGCTACTGGAAACCGGGAGGTTTCCAACAGATTTTTAAAAAATTTATGATATAGGTTCCAGATTCGGAATTGAATTTGGATTTAATGAAAGATGAAAATTTAACTATATTTAATCGTTGCAAGATCAAAGTCAAAAAGAGAGAACACATATAAAAACTAATTTTGTGATACAAAAGAATTGCCTTTAATGATCTTGTTTTCGCCGATGTGAAACCATGAAAAAGCGAGTGTAAATTATTTGACACTTGACGGGACATAATTTAAGTCTAGAAGTGACCTAGCACGATCAATGTCCCAATTAGGGATGATAGTGTGTCGGGTTTCGGTGGAGTTCCGCCTCGCATCCGCCCTAATGGGGTGGGTATGGATGTATTTTTCGTGGGACAGGGCGGGTATGAGTATGGAAATTATACATTCCATGGTTAGTGAGACGGGTATGGATATTGGTTCATACCCGCCCCACCCCTCCCCGCCTCACTATACCCGATATGTACACATTAATTTATTATAATAAACTATTATTCATCCATAATGCCATGTTTTACTTGTAATATTTTCATGTAAATATTATTAAATTTTTGATATAAAATTAGTAATATTAAAGTAGGGGTGAGTAAAATGTATTCGAATTGGGTATGAAGACCCAAATGAGTGATGAGGTGATGGTGGATTTTAGATAAGACCCGATGGAGAGGGGGTGAATTTTAATATTGCACTCGCCATGGTAAGGAGCGAGTATGAGTATGAGTATGAAAATTTTAATTAAGCATAGATATAGAGATATCATAATCCGTACCCTCCCCGCCCTGACCAATGACACTAACATTTGCAACATGGATGAAAACTATATTTCTTGAAAAAAGAAAAAAAAGAAAAATCTTCCATCCCATTATAATGGGATGAGAATAAATTTTGTACCGTGAATGACAAGATGAGTTAAATACAAATGAGTAAATTGCATCCATGCTTCCAAATTCTTTGTTTAGCGCATATATATACTTCTCGATTTTTTCAAAGTTCACATATAGCCCACTACTTTGTTTGGTGCGCGCACACACACACACACATATATATATATGTATATCAATTTTTCAAAATTGTTCTCTGGTTATATGGGTATATGTGCACTTCTGAAAAATATGGGGGTATATGAGCATTTTTGAAAAAAATATGGGAGGGTATATGTGCACATTCGAAAAACTGGAGAGTATATGTGCATTAAATAAAGAACTCGTGGGGTATGAATGCACTTTACTCAATACAAAAACTTTCTTCGTTCCTTTATCGGTGACACACTTACCTTAATAAGATATTCTTTTAAATGACACACTTTCCATTTTCGACAAGATTTTTTTTATTTCATTCACTCATTCAACCATTTACTTTCTACATTCAATTTCATTGGTTTATTTTCTTCATGTAAATCCAATCATCTATACCTATAATACCACTATTAAGGAAACATAGGTATTTTATCATGTGAAATACATGTAGAGATTATAATTCGCTTTCAGTCCGCTCCAATATCATTCCTCACACACTTCACATATTCTAAATTATGTATCAGTTCAATAACTTCAATAAGCTTTTACTCATTCAATTTACAAATGTGTACTTTCTCGTCATTTTTTAATAATACAGTACACATCATTTATTCCAGCTCAAAATTCATGAAGAGAAATTAATTTTAAGATATTGTTGCATAGATAGTAATATGAATAGATAAAAAGCATAAAAATGAGATGAGAAAATATATAAATAAGTAAAGAAAAATTAATATTAAAAATTAATTCTAAAAGAGAGTGATCCTTGACTTGGGTTTTTTAAAAATAAATAAAAGAAATTATACTTCAATAATGGTGTGATGAACTAAAATAAAAAATATGTCAATAATAGTGAGATGGAAGAAGTATTATTTGAGCTAGGATGGAGGAATACTAATTTGTGACAATTAGTGGAGTCTCACCACGCGTTGGACAGTATTGTTAATTAAAAATTTAGGATTAATTTGTATGTACATTTTGTGTCTTACATTTAAATTGGAAATAAAGAAATTTATTTAAAATTTTAAAGTTTAGCCATTCAAGGAAGGTTATGAAGTAAAATAGTTAATTTAATTAGAAATCGTTAAATATTGAATACAGTAAAAATAATTATTTTTATAATATTTCATTCAAATTATTTAAAAATAATTATTATGTTGAGATTCATTTTAAAACGTAATCATAATTATATATTATATCTCATTGAATAAAAGTAGATGTCAAATTATCAGATTAGTCCCACTAATTATAAAATAACCTCATCTAACAGTTAGTCGGTACTTCCTTTGTCTCAGTTTAAACTGAACACTTCACTTTATGTCACTATTCACTGTCCAACTTTGACCACATATTTGATCAGATATATAAACAATAATATTATCATATGTTATATGGTTGGATTCGTCGTAACAAATAGTTTTAAATATAAAATTTTTATTTGTCATTAATATACGTAGTTAAACATATTAACGGTCAAACATGTTTCTTGTTAACCATGAAAAAGATTCCTTGCAATTTGAGGTGGGACAGAGGAAGTATAAAATAAGGCGTTGTGATATATAAATAAATAGAGAAAACTGTTTTTATATCCTTGTCTAATTCACATAAATTTCAATATAACATTTTGATAATTGAAAATGCAAAATACTATTTTAGGCCTTAATTTGGTTTTTTTAAAAATACTATTTTACCTCGTGATTTTTTAAAAAGAATGAAATTACATTTATACCCCTGAAACCATATTCTTCTTCTTTCTTTTTTTTCTTCTTTTCTTCCCATGCATATTCATCTTTTCTTATTTTTTTCACTTCTACGTAGATGACAGAAGCATTCTTGGGAAAGGCGACGAAGGCGGGGACGGGTGGTGGGCGGGAACGGATGGGTGAGCTGGCTTTCTTCACTTCTCCGGAGATGACAGCGGCACGTTTCCAGGAAAAGCAACAGAGAATGGTTGGGTGGTGGGCTGTGGCGGGTGGGTGGGTTATGGTGGTGAACGGGGGGCTAGGTGGCGTCGATTATGGCTAAAGAGGCTGGTGGGGGTGGTAGTGGTGTGGTGGGGTGGGGTGGGGCGGATGACATGGCTGGAATGCGGGTGTAGGGGCTGGTTTGGGATGGGGTGGTGGTGGGTTTGGTGGCACAACGGTGGTCCGGTGATGGCCAAGTCGGAGCTGAGACAGTGGCCGAGCAGCAATGGCGATTGTAAGGGTATAACTATCCCCACACTTTCTATTTATGGGCCAAAGAGTATTTTTGTCATTTTAGATTGAGTCAACGTCGAAAAGACAAGTCAATGCAGGATTTTCCACTAGAGGGTTATATTGACACTTTCATCAACTAGTTGTAGTTGTTTTTGTAGTTTCATTTATCTGAGCGTTATATTGGCACTTACTCAAGTATATAGGGTTATATTTGTATACATCCCAAATAAATAAATACATATACATATTTCTATCAAAAGTTCTCCATCATTGTATAAAAAATTGAACCTTTTACTATTTCCGATTATGTACTTCTTTGGATTTTCTTCAGTAGTATATGCTCCCTCCGTCCCACTAATAACTTCTTACTTTCCTTTTTGATCAATCACACTAGTAACTTCCTATTTTTAATCTTTTTACATTTAGTTATAAATATATAGTCATAACTCACATTTTTATTTGATTTATGTGGGCACACTATCATCACCCATTAAAAAGATGTCACATAGACTTGTCTTAAATTTTGTGCAAAAAGTAATTTGAAACTTTAAAATGGGACAGAGGGAGTATATAGATATAGTACAATGAGATATTTTTGGTTTAATTTTTTTTAAAGTTACATATTTTGACAAATTATGATTGACTGTATATAGTAAAGAAATAAAATTAGTAACATATAATAATATTAGTAAATTAATTTTAGACGATTTGAATTTAAATTGGTTAAAATTATTTTAATATTTCAAAATGCAAAATCACCAAATTACCACTTAAAAAATAAATAATTTCTATTATATTTTATTTGGGAAAGGAAAGAGACATAGGAAAGAATCAAGTGAGCCGAACTGTCGGTAGGGGTGTTCAAAAAAACCAAAAAATTAATCAACGGTCAAAATCGAACAGGTATTTAATTCAGTTTATCAATTAATTGTTTAATCGGTTAATATCGATTATGGTTATCCTGTTATGTCGATTAATCGGTTTCTTTATCGATTTTATTATTTTACAATCGGTCTAACCGGATAACCGGTAAGAGATTTTATATCATAATAATTAATGAATTAATTCCAACCCAAAAAATTAATTCATTAAATTTTAGGCTTTGACCACAAACCCAATAAGAAAACTTTAAATTACTTACCGAAATTAACTATTCTTTAAACTCTATATTATTAAATCATATATCTTTAAATAATAATTATGCTTAAAGCAAATAATTATGCAAATAAAAGTCGATGTAACTTATAATTGTGCCCAACACTAATAATTATCGTTGGGATACAATTTTAATATTAATTCAAAAATTATTCAATTCCTATGCAACACAATTATTCAATTTCTAATTTTTTTTACTTTATATTCCAAGTTTTACGGCTCTAACTACTAATCAATATTATTATTGATTTATATTTTAAATGAATGATATGTATGATAACCGGTAATGACCGAAATATCAACCGAAATCGATACTAACCGAACCGGTAAAACCGACAACATTATCGGTCGGTTATTCAGTTCCTTATAAAATTTTATAAACCGGTAGAAACCAAAACCGATTAACCACCTAATCAACAAACCGACCGGTTGAACACCCATAACTGTCGGTGACAGATGAGTCATAATAGTACTCCCTCCGTCCCAGCTATTTTTGCGGAGAGAGATTTATCGTGCACCTACATATAATAATAACAAATAAAAAGTTAATTTTTAGAAACTACTTGTTACAACGAATTGAACAATATCACATACGATAATATTGTTGTTCATAAATTTATTCAAATATGTAATCAAACTTTAATAGATAATAGTGTTAAAAAATTAAGAGTGTAAAAATAGTTGGAACGGTGGGAGTAGTACATACCATGTTGGATAATTACGCATAACAGGTGATGTGGTAAACAGTGCTTATCTCGCCACATGGAAACATGTCACCATTATCTCAATGTGAACGTGAAACACACCATATTCAAACAAGTTGGGGTTTGTTTAAAAAAAATATAAGTGAATATATAATCATATCTAATTCACATAATTACAAATATAACATTTTGATAGTTGAACGTGCAATTATAACTCTAGATAATAAGTGTAAGTGCAAATATACGTACCCATTCCGACAAATTTAGATTGAAATTCAGTGAAAAGAGTATTTTACCCCTGTAATAAAAATTTTAAAAATATGAAATGTCAATAATATCCTTAAACCCTAGTTTTCCTTCTCTCTTTCCTTCACTTCCCCCCCCCCCTTTTTCTTGCTCTCCTTTCGCTGATCAGGGTCT
This sequence comes from Rubia tinctorum, assembly GCA_032355605.1. NCBI lineage: Eukaryota > Viridiplantae > Streptophyta > Magnoliopsida > Gentianales > Rubiaceae > Rubia > Rubia tinctorum. The sequence continues at coordinate 11,545 of JAULKM010052897.1, forward strand.
CTTTCCGTCACTTTTCCTTCGTTTTTTCCTTTCACTTTTATCCGATCAAACGCTAGTGGTTGAGGCAGAGGTGATGGTGGTAGAGAGGGTGATCCGACGGGGAGAATGCGGAACCCTAGAGTTGGTGGAGGCGGAGGCGACGATTGATGGGTGGCGGGTCTTGGTGGTTAATGGGTGGCCGGGGCTGAGGCGGGGAAAAGCGGAGCGGGTCTAAGCGGAGGTAGGGCTGATAGGTGGCGGAAGACGGAGCGAGTCTGAGGGGAGGTGGAAGGCAGGGTGGGTGAGAGCGGCGGTGGCGAAAGGCTGATGGGTGACGGAAGGCAGAGGAGGTCTGAGCGGAGGCGGGGGTGATGGGTGGCGGAAAGTGAAGTGGGTGAGAGCTGCGGTTGTGGAAAGCTAAGGGGCGGCAGAAGGCGGAGCGGTCTAAGCGGAGGCAGGACTGATGGGTGGCGGAAGGCGGAGCGGGTCTGAACGGAGGCGATGTTGATCGGTGCCGGAGCTGCGGTGGCAACGCTTGAGATGGTGGAGTAGTGGTGGTGGTGGAAAAACAATAACAGGGCAAAGGGCATTTTTGTTTTTCAAGGTTTTTTATTATGTTGAAAGGACATTTTGGTCATTTCTGGTCCGTCAATGCTGGAATATAGTCTCTAGCATTATATTTGCATTTATGTAAAGTAATTAGACTTATTTTTGCACTAAAAATATAGTAGGGTCACATGTGCAGTTACTAAAGTATAGGATATTTGTATTAAAAAACAAGTTGGGTTAATACATAATGAGAAAATTTTGGTAAGACCACTCCATCATATCTAACGAAAGACTAACATGCAGTATATAAAAAAAATATCAAAAAATTGTGGATTCAAATTTTGGATATCATGAGCACAATTCGGATCAACTCTGAAAACCTTCATCTTTTTTCATTTGCCCTTTTTCAGTTGCAATACCGTTCTTCCACTCATTTCTCGCCGGTGTATGGTTTTACATGGAGAGTTGTTGGGCGATTTATTCCGCTGGTAGCTTAAGTCAGAGCATGCATCTGCGGTAGAGGGGGGTTTCTTCTCCAACTCCTCCATGCAGTGGCGGAACTAGACCCATTTCTCAGGAGGGGCGGGGC
>JAULKM010052908.1:0-12661 GCA_032355605.1 Rubia tinctorum
AAATACCCGTAAATTTTAGCTTGGCGGGGGCTGGAGCCCCCTCCAGCCCCCTTGTACATCCGCCCCTGGTTTCAAATATCGATCCTGTCATCTGCTATGAAAACTACAGTCTCCTACTAAGCTGGCTGGAGTTCCCTGTTAGGTACTCCCCCAATCCCACTGTTAATTGTTTAAATTGACTTTTGAAAGTCAACTGTATCAATGTTTAACTATTAATATCTTTATTTATATGTATAAAAAAATCAGAAAATTTAAAATTTAAAAATACATGTTATGATGAATCCAACAACATGACAATAGTCTTACATATATAATAATATAACATATATAATAATATAAAGAATTGCATAGAGGTGTAGTACCAAAATAACAATAGTCTAGACATTATTCTTATCCTAATCTAATAATTAGGTACGATTTTTTATTTATGAAAAGGGGTTGATGACGTATACAGTTAGGGTGGTAAATCAACTTGAGGATTGGATAACATGGATGATTAAAATAAATTTTTAAATTTTTTTTATAATTTATATATACAAGTTAATTGTGGGTTTTGAAATCCACTTAAATACTCACCTATCAAAATTATTTAAATCTATACGTTTTAATCCTTATGTCGAATGAATTTATAAATGAATTTATATGGATTCAAAATCAGTCGATTTGCGGTTGACTTATATGCTTCTGTGGATCAACATATAAATTGGAGGTTGTTCGTAGTTTTCGTTGAATTAGAATTATGTAAAGCTAAAAAAAAATTTGCTGTAGTATTAAAAATTTATTATGCAACGTGTAATAGTTATAAGTTTATGACCTGATGCAACCTGAAAGTTTTATTTTGATTTCTTTTAATCTACAGTTTAAATTTTGATCTTTTCAAACTTATATAAATACCATTTTTCAAGAGACGGTTGTAAACTCTATTTTAAAATATATTTTTTAAAAACTAAACTCGAATTGATGGGGAAGAAAAGTGAATAAATTTGTAAGTTTGATCATTTTATAAAACCTATGCCCAACTTAGTACTCAATCTTAAAATTTTATATATTATTTTTTAAAAAAGAGGAAGTCTCTTGGTAGCCTATTCATAAGGTTATGGATAGAGCCCTTAATATTTTTATATTAAATGATGTAATTTTTTATAAAATTTAAATATTGTAAAAGTTAAAACAAGTAATAATGTGTATTTGAATATAAAAATATAATATAAAAATACATTTTAAATTTATAAATTTAATATGTAATTTAACAAATGCAGTGTATACGATTTTTTTTTACTGATATGTCCATAAGATTATGGACAGACCACCTGTCAAGAGGCCCCCTTTTTAAAATTAAACTTCCACCTATAGTGGAAGGGGATCTTTATTAGGCATCCATTACATTCAAAGCAATTCATTCTCGTAGAGAGTCCCTAATTCCGAGCAAAAGATGATTGTTACAATCAGTCAACCTGATAACTGGATTAGAATATTGGATTAGAATAGGAATAACTGTAGTACCATAGTTAGTTTGGTACCACACCTCTATGTAACTCTTTATATATGTGTGTATATTTTTTCCATCAATAACGATTCATTTACGGGAAATCATTTTGTCATGATATCATATGCAAGTCCAGTATAGTTCGTGAACTCCATCTAAAATTTAAAGAAATTTGTGAGCAATTATCTATTATGGGTTGTCCTGTAACAAATGCTTATCAGATTATATGATTCTTGACTGTTTTTGCCCTGAACATAAGGACTTTTCTTCACCTTTAATTAATGTTGTTCCTACGCGAGTTGTATTCCATGTAATTGCTCGTGCCAAGAACCACGAGGCATTTTAAAGAATTTCCAGGGTTATTATTCTTCTGCACACGGCTCAGTCGCGTTCGCAACAAGGGATCAACCCTTAGTCGGTCGGGTGTGGGATCACGTGCCAACTTTGGGGCGATGGCGTGTGGGGTTCACGTGCCACCAGAGGCAGCCAATTTGGCAGACGGTTCAGCAGCCGAGCTTCCTGGTCAAGTTCGACTGCGGTTGGAGCTGCTCCTGGTCGCGATCATCCCTAGTGCACTTAATGTGGACGTCTCAGTCATTATGCTACAACTTGTTATCGTATGCTAGCTCAGACTCATCGTACTGACTCTACACACCTAGCTGAAAATTTCAATCTTCTCTACAGTTGGAGCCTTCATCTTGCACTTTAGACTAGTACGTAGATCCTGGTGCAACTGGTCATATGGCATCTTCAACATCTGGCTTAGACAGCGTCACTCCTTGTACTGATAACTCTTAAGTTTATGTTGGTAATGGTTCTCATATTATGATTTCTCATATTGGGGATTCTAGGGTTTCTGTAAATTTGTGTTTATCGAATGTTCTAGTTTTGCCTGAGATTACTAAGAATTTATTATCTATCAGTAAGTTAACCAGAGGTTTAGATGTACTGACTACCTTTGATGACCGAAACTTTGTGATTTAGAACAGAGTATCCAAGACAATTGTGGGCAGTGGCCAGAGTGAGGATGGACTTTATGTCTTGGATCGAGGAAGATGCAGCCTTTGTTTCAGTTTTATAGCAAAATAAAGGTCGGGCTTCATATAAGCTCTAGCATGCTCGACTAGGTCATGTGCCTACTGTAGTATTTTCTAGTTTGCATAAGTCTGGAGTACTTTCATATTCATCTTTGTTGCCTAAAACGCACACTTGTACCACATGTGTTATGGTGAAAGGTCAACGGTTGGATTTTGTTTAGAACCCTAAACGTGTTGCGCACGTTCTTAATTTCGTTCATTGTGACCCTAAACGTGTTGCTAATGGTTTTGCTTATTATGCCTTATTTGAGGATGATTTTTCTCGATTTACATGGATTTTTCCGCTTCGTCGCAAATCATATTTTGTTGATACTTATCTGCAATTTGAGGCTCTTGTCGAAAATCAGTTTAATTCAAAGCCAAGATTTTTCAGAGTGATTGTGGCACGATATTTTTGAATACTCGACTATGTTCCCACTTTTCCTCTAAAGGCATTCATCATCAGGTTTCGTGTCCGTCTACTCCGGAGCAAAATGGGCGAGAAGAATGCAAACATCAGCAAGTTGCCATAATGGGCCTCACAATGATGTTTCACTCGCATCTTCCTCTTTCACACCGGGATGATGCTTTTGCGGTAGTTGTATACAGTATCAACCGGCTTTCTATTCCAGCATTACAGGGTTCCACACCTTATGGTATTCTATATCATCGGGATCCCGTCTACTCCAATTTTCACCCTTTTGGCTGTCGAATTTTCCTATTTGTTCGACCATTTGTTAATCACAAGCTGTCTCCCTGCAGTATTCCATGTGTGTTCATCTGTTATAGCTCGCAGTAAAAAGGTCTTTGGTGTCTTGATACTGCTACTGGCAAGGTCTAGATCACTTTGCATGCTCAGATGAGTCATATTTCCCCCTTGTCTCTTCCACGATTTTGGCAACTGGCTCTTCATAAACAACGCTACATGTTTCTACCTTTATTGATCCCGATTCTGGTTCTGCATAGCCCTTTCCCCCAGTTTCTCCACCGACTTTGGCACCCCGTATTATTTGCTCTGCCAACTTGGATCATCCATTGGCTGACCCAATCCATATTGCGCTACCTATTAGCCCATCTAGTTCGCCGCTCACCTCACCAAACCCATCGGCCGTCGCCGCACCTGTGGCCTCCCCTCCTCGGTCTCGGTCTCACTGAATGGCCACTCGATCTGTGACTGGCCCTATTCAGTGTCACGATTTTTCAGATATTGTTGCTCATTGTCTTCTAGATGTCCTTCTTTCCTAGAAGGAACCCACCAACTATCGCTTGGCTCTTCATGATCCATCTTGGGCTTTCTCTGTGAATGAGGAAATCACATCTCTTTGTGGCCAGCATACACGGGATTTGATTCCACGCCCTTCGAATGTTAACATTGTTGGCTCTAAATGGCTCTATAGATTGAAGTATCGCCATAATAGCACAGTTGATCATCACAAGGCTCGCCTAGTAGCTCATGGGTTCTCGCAGATGCCGGGGTTTGACTTTGACCACACCTTCAGTCCCGTGGTTAAAACTTCTACTGTTCGGACTGTTCTTGTCATTGTCATCATGCGAGCCTGGCCTCTTCATTAGCTAGATGTCAAGAACGCCTTTCTCAGCTATGGGATTGATTCTCCGATTTAGATAGCGCAACCAATCGGCTACAAAAAGTCGTTTCATCCTGATTATGTATGTCACCTGCGGAAGGGCATTTATGGCCTCAAGCTTGCATGGTTCCATTGTTCAACACTTATTTAGTTCAGCTGGGTTTTTAGTGTAGCGCTCAACTGATACTTACTTATTTTTTCCGCTCGGGCATGTTCATTGTTGTAATTGCTTGTTTATGTCGATGAAATCATTCTCACCGGTAAAGACTCTACTCTCCTTCGTCAGTGTATTGACCACACTCATAGGGAGTTTTAAATTAAGGACTTGGGGGCCCTTCTTTACTTTCTTAGCTTAGAGATTTCACCCACTGCTTTGGATATTCTTCTAGGTCAAGCCAAGTACGCCCATGACATTCTTACTCATGCCGGGATGTCCAATGCAGCTCCAATTTCCACTCCATTTCTACTCAGTTCTTAGCTTCACAACAGCACTTGTCCTTCGTTCAAGAACCCGACGCTCTATCGGTCTCTAGTTGGGGCCCTTCAGTATCTGACTATCACTCATCCAGACTTAGCCTTTTGGTTATCTCTGTCAATCAGTATCTTCATGATCCCAGGGATGATCACTTTGTATCTGTCACTCAGATTATTTGTTATGTTCAGGGTACGTTGCATTTTGGTCTCACTTTTTGCTCTTCAAGTTCTCCTGAGGTATTAGGCCATTTTGATGCTGATTAGGCTCAGTGTATCGAGACTCGACGATCTACTTATGACTATGTGTTTTTCTTGGTGAAAACCTTATTTTCTGGAGTGCCAAGAAGCAGTCCACTGTTTCTCGCTCTAACACAGAGTCTGAGTACAGGGCTCTCGCCAACATGGCTTCTAAGGTTGTTTAGATGCCTCATCTTCTCTGAGATCATCGTGTCCCACTTTCTGGTTCTCCACTTATGTTATGTGACAACGGTAAGGAAATATCCTTGGCTCAGAATCCAGTTGCTCACAAGTGGGCGAAGTACATCAACAACAACTACCACTTTGTTCGGGGTTAGTTGTGGCTAGCAAGCTGCTCATCACTCATGTTCTTACTTCTCTTCCGATTGCAGACATTTTCACCAAGGGCCTCTCTCGTCCGCTCTTTGAGTTCATAAGATCCAAGGTTTGCATCTTTGAGCACCTGATGCTTCGCTTGTGGAGAGGGTGTTAGAATCAGTCAACATGATGACTAGATTAGAATAAGAACAATAACTATATTAGAGTTATTTGGGTACTACACCTCTATGCAATTCTGTCTATATATTCTTTCCATCAATAACAATTCAGCTACGGGAAATTATTTTGTCAATGATCTTTTTAGATAAAGTGATGATAGGGAGAGTAAAAAATTTATAGTGAAACTCATTGTGAATGAGGTGGAAGCTAGTAAAGACTAAATTACAAATCACATTCCTTAAGAGTTGCAACTAATTATGAATGCATATATCTTTTCATTTATGTCACATCAGTCACTATGTAATTTCACTCTAAATTTTCACTCTATTTATATTACTCCCTCCATTTCTCTATAAGTGGCACCATAGGTTTAGCTGTTTGGATTTAGGTAGAGAAAATGAGTGAATGAAATTGAATGTAGAATGTAAAAAGTAGAATGAGTGGATGAAATTGAAGCAGTATTACCATAATGAAAAGTGTGTCAATATAAAAGAAAGAACCCAAAAATGAAAGTGTGTCAATAATAGAGAAACAGAGGGGATACTCTTTTGGATATGTTTTATTTATATAGCCTCCACTTCTCTTGTTATTTATAGGGGATACTCTTTTGGATATGTTTTATTTATATAGCCTCCACTTCTCTTGTTATTTATAGAAGGTCAGATATCCAATAAAATTAAGTTCTAGATTGTACTTCTAAATTATACTTTTAAATTATTCAATTAACTCATTATTCTTATTAACCACAACTCATTTCACTCATAATCATCAAATAGATAAAAGAAAATATAAACTATCTTTTACCCATGATTTTTGGATTCATTTTATCCCCCTACAAACAGCTTATATAAAATAAACGAGGCTTTTAATCGGTGAAACAAAAATATACTTTTCTTAATCAAGGAAGAATACTTGCTCGTATTTTCTCAAAGGTAATTCAGAAACCATATACTTCTGAATTTTAATAAAAATAATAATGTTTGAATTTAAGAAAACGTTGATTACCAAAACATTATTTCTCTAATTATTTGATTGAATGAAAAGTTAAAGTCACAAACTAAAAATTATTAACCATCAAATATCCACATTTTTATCTATCCAGCGCATAGTTTGGAAAAGGCGCTGAGGCACCGCCATGGCGGTGAGGCGGGGCGAGGCGGTGCCCCCGATGCCTCAAGACCTCCTGAGGCAGAAGACTAGCCGAGGCGGCCGCCATGGCTCCGCCACAGAAGGATTTCGGTGTGGCGGCGCCTCGGTAATTTGCTGGGTTTATTATTATTTTAAAATTTTGTTTTTCTAAACCCTACTTTTTATGTCTTCCAGAATCGCCGTCTTCTATTTTTTCTTTCCTAAAATCTTTCTCTCTTCTTCTTTTCTAAAACCTTTCTCGCGGTCTCGCCTCTTCGGTCTTCCAGCTCCGCCAGCTCTCCATCGTGCGTCGCGCCGCTCCGCCGCCAGCAGCTCTCCGCCGGTCGCTCCCCGCTCCGCCAGCCCTCCACCGTGCGCCACCAGCAGCTCGGAAAAAGGTAAAATTTTAAATTAATTACTCAATTTATAATATTGAAAGCTTAGTTTGTTTATTAATTTGTTTATATTAATTATATGTTCAAGAAACTCAATTCTATAAATTATATTGGATGGAATTATTTATTAATTTGTTTGAAGATATCTTTAATTATTTATTCAATTTGTGTATATAATTATGTTGTATATAAATTATGACTAATTGAGGACATTAGGACATTGTCCAGTGCAGCAGGAGCATGATAGTGCCAACAGTTTCAATTGTCAAGTTAATCTTTGTAAACTTCCTAGTATCGTATTATATTTGTCGTCGAATTGTGGTGCTTCTTTGTATTTGGAACTAGTTTTATGTCGGATATTGTGTTTGCCGTTTAATTGTGATGTTTTCAATTCTAATTTCATGTTTCCGGTTGGAAGTTGAAACTTATATGATATTTAAAAACTATATATGTTGAATTCTAGTTTTATATGAGATGATATTTTTACATTTCAAGATAAATATTTATTGTTAAGAGCACTGTGATTACTAGCCAAGGCTTCCACCTCGCCGCACCGCCTCATCACCGCGACTTTTTGATCTTCACCGCCACGAACCGCCATCCGCCATTCCGAACTATGATCCAGCGGCATCGGTTAAGATTGTGTGTGTGGACTTGTACGGCCACACTAGTATTTGGTCGTATCTCGTATGATCACACAGCCACGGCGTCAATCAGCTTCTATCTACGTACTCAGTCCTCTGTCCCCATATTTGTGTCCTACCTATTTACGTCCTATGTCCCCTTATTTATGTCTTACATGACTTATTTGGTATCCCTTCATTAATGTCTTACTTTCATTTTTGATAAATTTTTTGAATGTGATAAAAAATGAAATATTTTTTTGTTTACAAAGCATTTTTATGTTATTTAAATAAATTTAAAAAATGACATTTTTTGATGAAAATACAGTTATAGAGGTACCGAGGGAGTACGTATATTTAACTTCAAAATGATTATTTACATCATTGATTAACAGTAGTTGTAGTATTTGAAGAACAATAATTTGAGGCCGAAATGCCTGATATATATATATATATATATATATATATAAAAAATCCTTCACTTTATGTTTTAGTATGAATTTTTACTGTCAATATTATTATTCTAAAAATTTATATTAGAAAGAGTATAATAGGACCCCACGTAAAAAATGGATTTATAGAGTAATATAGTTTTATAATGAAAATTATGCACACAAAATCTTGTTTAAACTATCTAACTATTAGATGAAATCATTTTTATAAATAATATAGCTAATGGAATGATTTGATATTTGTTTTCTTTATTTTAATATTTTTTCTTAATTTTGAAAATAATTTAAAATATATCTCAAAATATAAATAATTATAATCTAATCTAAAAATTTGTGGAAAGGGTGACTGGTCTAAATTATGTATTATTAATACTCTCTTTTCCCACCTGAACTTGCACTCTTACTTTTCAAACACTATTATCTATTAAAATTTAATCATATATTTGAATAGATATATAAACAATAGTATTATCATATATGATATTGTTCAATTCGTCGTAACAACTAGTTTCTAAATATCAATTTTTTATTTGTCGTTATTATACGTAGATAAACATATTAACGATCAACATGTCTCTTGAACAGTGTGCAAAAAGCAAGAATGTAACTCTAGATGAGACGGAGGGAGTAGTAAACATTCTCAATTATGTATTATTAAAAGTAATTTTTTTTCAAAAATAAATATTTGCCAAGTAAGAGGCATATTTCAAAAAATATATATTTTAAAACTATACTATAGCTCAACCAAACAACCATGTATTCTAAATGTGTGAAAATTTATCCGATTAAATTATAGAATTTTTTTTTGCTTTCCAGAAGTGACCAGTAATTGTGGAAGATATTTCAAAATATACAACAAAAATACTTTTTAGCGGGGTTTTTGGTTGGGATTTTGTTTCTCGTAATCCATCCCTCCCAACGGAATTGACATTTTATTTTTTCACGATTTTCAATGATCATATTTGACCGACAATATCTCTAACTACATATATCTATTCCGCATAAAAAATGAAATTTTAAAAATATATGTTAAGATGAATTCATCAATATCTCACATGATATATTTAATATATATTAATTTGTGTAAAGTCTTGGGAAAGACCGTTTTTCCATAGGCATATGGAAAGACGGGGTTGAAATAGAATTATAGAAAGGTAAAAGGTTTCAGTTGTAATATTAAAAATTTATTATGCAACATTTAGGAGTGATGGGTTTATGACCCGATTAATACAACCCGAAACTTTTATTTTGATTTCTTCAAATTTACATTTTAAACCATAATTTATGGAAAGATCGTCTTTCAAGAGACGGACTCATTAATTTATATTAATGGTCAAAATTTATCAAAATTAATTTTGAAAAAGCAAACATGTCACACGGAGAGAATATATGTTAACATAATTTTTACAATTATAAATGAATATAAATATTGGACTGAATCAACCATGACAAGATATATTGTATAGTTACTCAAATCGCGTAAAAGTTGTCAAAATCATCGTCCGGAAGGCTGGTGATCAACAAATCAACCCGAATATTCTAGAAAATCTGGAAAGATCTGTGGCATGTGTTAATATACGTACTCATTCTTTTTGTTTGTCATTACAGTTAAAATCCGTAAATCAAATTGAGTGGGATACTATGAATCTTGCAATATATTAGAGGCAAATTGGATCAACCCCTTTTCAATGATTTTGTTGTTCGTGGACCAGAGCACTCTCTCACTTCTCTTAAAAGTGTGGGTCGTTTTAATTTAATTTATCTTCATAAACACAAAGTTTTATTTTAATTTTAGCTCACCTAAACTTTAAACCAGGGTTTATTTTGGATTTATAAAAGTTTTATTTATGATGAAATTTTTTATAAAAAAACATGCTAATAAATTTAGGGACCTTTTGTGCAATTATCACACTGCTATATATCACAAAAAAATCAGAATTTTCATTTTTCTCATCTCCTCCCCCACCGGAAACCGCCTCCGGTAGACAATTACTGCTGGATTCCGCCGGATTTCACCGGATTTTCGCCGCATGAACAGTCGGGTCGAAATCTTGCATTGGCGTCACGACTAAACCTCACCGACGGAGCTAGGGTTTCAGGGCCGCCCGATTCTTCCACCACCGTTTGAGGCGAAGCTTTCACCGGCGAGAGGCATCCAAGGTAGAGCCGCTTCCGACGCGACCGCTGTTGAAGAACGCTTCTCCGACAATTGGCCGATTCTTATGCGACCGTTGTTGAAGGCACTTCTCCGACGCATCCGAGGCGGCGATGCAATCGACGAGCTCGCGGAGGCGACGACAGAGGCGACGACAGAGGCGATTGAGGAGGCGAAGACGGATCTAGGGTTTCGGCGACGGAGGCGAAGCTGACGGCGGATCTAGAGTTTCAGCGACGGAGGAAACAGCCGAGGAACTGGCAGATGTGATGCGAAGGAGAATAAGAAGCTCGTGTGTGCGTCGTTGAAGAAAAACCTCGCGCGTGTAGACTCACGCCGGCGATACCGGACTTAGGCGGAAGCAATGGCGGGCGTGAGGTTTAATATTGTTTTTACCTTTTTCAAAGAATTGTTGAGATTTAATATTTACTTGATTGAGATTATTGTCAGCAAAGATTGATTGGTTTAGTGGTTAGGGCTCTTAATAATGAGGTTAGAGGTCAGGGGTTCGAATCTCACTATGATTTTTATTTTGAAGAATTTAAGTTTTTGATGTACTTGCTGAGATTTAATACGATTTGACTTAGCGTATATTTAATGATGAGTCTTTGGTGTAGTGGTTATTGCTTTAGTCTTTGAGTTTAAAGACCCAAGTTCAAATCCCACTAGATTCATTTTTTGAAGAGTTTTTATTTTTGAGGTACTGTAGTTTTTTATTGAGGTTTGTAGCATTTTTCCCTTATATTGATGTTTTTCATTATTTGGGTGAGGTTTAATTGATATGAGTTAATATTTTGTAGTTTTTTTGGTGATATGGATTGATATTTGTATTTTTTTTTTTAAAATCTCATGTTGATGTTTTTCATTTTCGGATGAGATGTACTGTAGTTTTTTGTTGAGGTACCATAGTTTTTTGTTGATGTTTGTAGTATTTTTCTTTCTCTTATGTTGATATTTTTCATTATTCGGGTGAGGTTTAATTGATAGGAGTTGATGTTTTGTATTTTTTTGGTGATATGGATTGATATTTGAAGTATTTTTAAAATTTTATCATGTTGATGTTTTCATTTTCGGGATGAGGTTTGGTAATATGAGTTGATGTTTGCAGTGTCTTTTTTCTTATGTTGGAGTTTTTCATTTTCCGGATGAGATTCAGTTGTTCGGAGTTGATGTTTGTAGATTTTTTGGGCGATATAGGTTGATATTTTAGTTTAAAAAATTGTTGATGTTTTATGATTTTCAGAGTGAGTAATTTATACTCTTGAGGTACCGTAGCTTTTTTATTGATGTTTTTAGTTTTTTATTCTTATATTGATGTTTTTCATTTTTTGGGTGAAGTTTAGGTGATATGAATTGATATTTTTAGTTTTTGGGTGATATTGATTGATGTTTGTAGTTTTTTTTAAAACAAATTGATAATTGAAGGTTTGTTGATGTTTTAATGATTTTTAGTATTTGATTGTTGATGTTTTTATGATTTTCAGTATATATTTTGTTAGTTATAATTGACGTTTTCCCCCCAATTTTTTGTTGATTTTTATTTAATTTTTGCTATTTTATTTAATTTTTTATATATTTTTTGCTGCAATTTTTTAGTCAATGTTTTATTATTTTTTATTGATGTTTTGGTAGTTGTATCTGATGTTTAAAAATTTTAGTTTGTTGATCTTATTGATTTTTTGCATTTTAAAATATTTTTTTGATATTTTTGTAAATTGAAATGGCAAGAAAATTATGGGAAAAATTTAGACAAAAAAACCCCTGAAAAATATTAGCGAAAGATCCCTATAAAATTATTAAAGATAGGTCACTCTAAAATTATTAGAGATAGGTTCATGGAGATAGAATATAGTTAGAATTGCACAAAGTTTTCTACCTAAAGTTTAGATTGTTTCACCGGAAACCATCTCTTTCATAAAGGAGGCAAGTAGCACACTTTTTTAAGGACAAAATAGATGGTTCTCGTTAATTTATTATTTTTTTCACTTTTCTTTAATCAAATTCTTTTGGCAAAATCTTGGGAAAAACTATCTTTACATAACCTTATGGAAAGACGAAGTTTAATTAGAATAATAAAAGGTGAAAGATTTTAGTTGCAATATTAAAATTTTAGTATGCAACATGTAGTAGTTATAAAGTTTACAGTCCGATTCATGCAACCCAAAAAATTTATCTTCATTTTTTCTAATTTGCACTTTAAATCTTGGCATTTCTATGACTTATGGAAAACCGTCTTTCAAAAGATGGACTCAAATTTTTTTACCTTTTATATGAACAGAATTGCATGAAATTTAAAAATACTGAACTAAAGTAAACTTAAATATATTAAACTGAATAAAAATAAATAAAAATATTTAAAACTAAACTTAACTAAGTTGAATTAATTTAAATGTTCTAAATTAAATTAAATTAAATAATTTAAAGACAAAGTCTTGGGAAAGATGGTCTTTCCATAGGTTTATGGAAAGACGGAATTTAATTAGAATAATAAAAGGTAAAAGATCTTTGTTGCAATATTAAAGTTTTATTATGCAACATGTAGTAGTTATAA
>JAULKM010052918.1:0-12660 GCA_032355605.1 Rubia tinctorum
ATGCATACAATGTTGATAATGATAACGTTGTTTCACTAAAGTGACATTTATAAATATTTTATCAAGACAAAGTTTTGAGAAAGACCGTCATTCCATAGACTAATGGAAAAACAATGTTTAATTAAAATAATAGAAAGGTAAAAGGTTTCATTTGCAATATTAAAAATTTACTAATCAACATGCATTAGTTATAAGTTTATAACTTGATTAATGCAATTCAAAAAAATTAACGAATAAACTTTGACACCTTAACCCAACAAAAAACCATATACACACCATTGCCTATACATCTATTACACCCCTCAATTACTTTCTCTCATAAGTTTTGAAAATTTTGTCTTTATTTCTTTTAATTTGTAGTTTAAACCTTGGTTTTTCATAGTTCATGGAAAACCCGTCTTTCAATAGACGGACACTTTTATCAATAATTAAGCTATATTATAAAATATGTTTATTTATTTATCCCAAGAACCATATAATAGAAATTGTTTGAATGGTACCGTCAACCGGTGATATTGAAGTCATTTTGACTATTCTAAACCCAAATTGTCTAAATATAACATACTAATATTTTATATGTTACTGATTTTAATTATTTACTATATATAATCAATTATAACTTGTTAATATATAAATTCTTTAAATATAATTAAAACCATAAATATCTCATTGTCACACTCATATTATTATCCCAAACACCACATAATAAAAAAAATTGGTTTCTGGATGGTGCTGTCAACCGAGAATATTGAAGTTATTTTGACTAATCTAAACCCAAATTATCTAAAAATAACATATTAATATTATAATATATTATTCATTTAATTGTTTTCTATATATAATCAATCATAACTTATACTAATATTATCATATGTTACTGATTTTAATTCTTTAACATGTATAATCAATCATAACTTGTTAAAATATATAACTTATTAAAATATAATTAAAACCATAAATATGTCATTGTACTATAGATATCACTCGAGAAAATTTAAAGAAACACATAATCTGGAAAAAAAATGTTCGGATTTTTTTTAATACATTGATAGAGTACTTATGGTAAAAATATGTATATACATTATTTATTAATTAATTTATACATGACAACGTCTTTTTTTAAACTGACTAATTATTAAATGAGGACATTTTATAATTAGTGAAACTAATAAAGTCATTTGATATTTACTTTATAAAATAATTAAATTTTATTGTATTCAATATTTAACAATTTCTTACTATGTCATATAGTTTTTCTTATCTTATATAATTTGTCTTCAATTTACATATAAGACACAACATGCACACAAAAAACTTAATTATGATATATTAATTTAAATTTCGCACAGCGCGATTGTACTCCGCTAGTATATAATTATATTTAAATTTATGTCCGTGCAAACCACGAATGTTATCTAGTTGGATTAATATGTAAAAGTAGAACCACACCAAGTGAAATTTTGATATTGTAAATTTTAATGGTTTATCAGAATAATTAAGGCAACATAATATTCAAATAAATTTATTAGTTTTTTTGGAAAACATAACACTCGTATGAGTTCATACAAGAGTGGAATATATTGATGCAGAGCGAATAACGATGAAAATTGAAGAAGTGGATCGCCGCGAATATTCAATATGGTTTTGGGTATAATTTTACCTTTGAAGTCAGAATCATGCGAGGCTGGTGCTGTTGGAACTGTCCGACTAGGTTTTTTGGTCTTTTTAATTTGTTTAAGGCCTTGAAACGGTAATTTACTGTTTTTCGATTTTTGCATCTAATTTGGGTAAATATTTATTCTCTACCATTTGGGGAGAAAGGTTCTTGTTAGAACCATTAACGCGGTTGTATCAATGATGAAAAAAACCATTTCATTAATTATTAGATTAAATTATAATTATCTATATGTTTTTAAAAATTACAAAAATCTTGTTGCAATGAACATAAACAAACTTCAAATCACACTATTAGTTACAATCCTCTTTAATAGTTTGTCGCTCGAAGCAAATCACACTATTAGTTACAATCCTCTTTAATAGTTTGTCGCTCGAAGCAAGACGTATATCATGAGAGATATTTTTAAAATTATCGTAGCAAATAGTTTTTAATGTAATATGTTTTATATTCTTTGTCCCGCACTAACTTTCACTATTTGACCTTCGATATTTGATTAAATTTTTTTGACCATTAATATTTTTAATTATGTACAATTAATTTTTTAAAAATAACCTAATATTCTATTATAGAATTTTATGATTAATAGTAATTAATTTTGACTTAATGTCTAGTGCAACTGCAAGTTAATAAAGATATTGAAATACATAAAATTAACACAACGTTTTGTTTTATACCGACTAACCGTTATATTATGATTTAATTTTGTTTTTATTAATTCCAACGAGTTCTGTTTAATAATTTTAAAGATTATTTTTAATAATATAAAAATATATTATAATATATTATAAATAATATAAATAAATAAAGATCGTAGCATCAAATTTGGTTATCTATTGCATGCTTATATGATCAATTTTCAAATATTTAAGTTTTAGTTTTAAATAGAAAGAAAAAAATACTTTAATTTAAAACTCATGAAGTTGAAGTTGAAGTTGAGAAAGCACTGTGTACTTAACTTGGGAGAGGTTTACTACCTAAATCTAGTACTACCTCTTTTTAGTTGGATCCGACACTATAAACTTAGGTGTTTAGATTTATGTGAATGAAATATGTATTTAGAAAGTGAAAAGTAAAATGAGTGGATGAAATTGAAGGAATATTGCCATAAAAATAAAGTGTGCCAAATTCACAAAAACAACCTAAAATGAAAGTGTGTCACATCCAATAAAACGGAGGGAGTACTCCGTATTGACTTGCCTTTGGAATGATGTAGGCATCATCATTAAGAGCATGTACAGTGGGCTCAATTTCGGGTTAATTAAAAATTAGGACAAAATTGGGACGGAAAAATCCCGGGCTCAAAGCCCGCTGCTCCAGCTTGGGAAATTACTCCGGCCCAGCACTGACATGGCCACTGGAGCAGCGCATGTGCGCATGATTTGTTTGACCTGTGATTGGGCCACGTGACACCCTTTTATCCCCTATTTTTTAAAAAAATTAATTCCAATTTTAAATTTCTGCAATTAAAAATTCATTTTTAACAAAAAAAATGTGTTATTAAAAATTTAGTTTTTTAAATAAAATTCTTTTAATTTTTTTTCAAAATCTAAATTAAATTTTGGTCATTTTTAAAAACAAAATTACATTCTTTAAAAAATAATATAAGGTTTTTAAAAATTATGGTTCATAAAATAAATTTTAAATATTGAAATTAATTTCTGAAAAATATTTTTGAGATGAAATTAAATTCATAAATTACAAATGTATTATTAAATTTCACATTTAAATTTATTTTATTAGGTAAATTTATATAAATTAAATATTAAATGTAAAATTAATGAGTATGATAGAGAGAATCAAGTGGAGTCCATGAAGTGGGCTTAGAAATGTCTCAACCACTATGGAGAAAAAAAGGGTTATTTAGTTGTAAGCTCAATGTTGACGTGGAAGAGAGATTGATTATTTAATGATTTGAGTCAGTTCCGTCCCATGCATATGTTCTAATAATTCCAAAATTGAAAATTAATATTTTTAATCTATTTTCAACCAATCTCTGTTTATTGACTGATTGCCTTGAAATAATAGAGGCACTGTGACCCGACATGAAGAATTTACTTCGGATCTCGTGCTTGCAGTTTTGATTTATTCGGCTCATTTACTATTCTTGCAACATCAATGATTATCCGTCGTTATCCTGATGGTTATTATATATTCAATATATTTTTTAATTAAAAATTAGAATTAATTAATCAGATTTCAAATAAATTCGAGTGAAATATAGTTGGGGTGAATCTGCTACTTTAAAATTAAAGAATGTATTCAGAATATTTAAAATTAAAATTATTTAATTTATCATACATAATTTATATTAGCTTTAATTTGTCAAATAATATTGACTATCACAATAAAAATTAGATATCCATTCATTTAATTTGGGTTCGTGAATATAGTTTGAGAAATTCAATTTTTAGATCGACTTATTATTTAGACCAATCACAATAAACCTCATTTCAATAATTTTTAGAGTTAAACTATAATTATTAATTCATTACAATACATTTTAAAAGTTTTTTAAAGTTAATTTTTTTATTATAATAAATAAAATTAAACATCAAATCACCTCATTAATTAATTCAATTATAAAATAATTTTATCTAACGGTTAATTGATATAATTTTTTTGATTATAAGTTAATATAATTTGATTATAAAGTACGAATGAATGAAGTTGTTTTTCAGAAAAAGAAAAAGAAAAGTTTATGGCCATCTTATGGGCCCAACTAATGTTTGACAAATGAGCCAACTAAGTCCAACAACAATACAGTATCAAGGTAACTCTTTTCCCTATTTCTTCATTTCTTTCATATCATTTAGCCCGTATTTCTATTTATGACACCATTTACTTATGTATTTAGATTTAGGTGGAAAAAAATGAATGAATGAAATTGAAGGTAGAAAGTAAAAAGTAGAATGAGTGGATGAAATTGAAGGAATCTTACCAAAAATGAAAAGAGTGTCAAATAAAAGAAAACATCCATTTATTGTAAGTGTGTCATACATAACAAAACGAAATGAGTATTTTATATTTAAAAATAGTCAATTTTTCTTCAATACACAGATAATAAAACACATTTTAAAATGTTAACTGGAAAGTAAGAAGTAAATTTTGATTGGGGAAGAATAGCTCTTTTATAGTTTCTCATATTTATTTGACGGCAAAGTGTTGGGAAAGACGGTATTTCCACAATCTTATGGAAAAATGGGGTTTAATTATAATAATAAAAGGTAAAAGGTCTTTGTTGCAATATTAAAGTTTTATTATGCAACGTGTAGTAGTTATAAATTTTATAACCCAATTCATACAACCCAAAAATTTGATCTTAATTTCTTCTAATTTACACTTTAAACATTGGTCTTTCCATAAGTCTACCTTGGTCTTTCCATGATTTGTGGAAAAACCGTATTTCAAGAGACGGAATCTTATTTGACAACTGATGCACTTTTGACTCAATTATAAGATAGCTATAATTTGGAGGTTACTTACATATTTGAATTGTAAAAACAGTTGTTTAAAAATGTAGTTGTAAAATAAATGCGTTAATCTTGAACATCAAATGCCGTACAAACTATATTTTAGGTTAGGTAAAGTAATTCGTTTCACTAAGAGTGACACACTTACCTTATTTTTTTTATATATATTTTATATTTTTAAATGAGACACTTTTCATTTTTGGCAAGATTCCTTCAATTACATCCACTCATTCTACTTTTTTACTTTCTATATTCAATTACATATTCTTCACCTAAATTCAAGAATCTAAACCTGGTGTGCCAGTGAAACAGAGGGAGTAATTCATTTGAATAAAATACTTAAATGACCTCAGTTATTTGGAAACCCTCAGTTTATACCATACCCGGTCAAAGTATGTAAACTTTTACCGCCTGTTTAGATTAGCGAGAATATGAATGGGAACAACTGTCAGTTCAGATAATTATAGATACAGGCATACTTTTAAAAAATTTAAAATTATATATACATGTCAAAGATTTAAGAATTATATTAACACTTACCGCAATTTATTTTTATTGGTAGCTCCAATCAAGTAACATTTATAACCAAGAATCACGTGGAAAAGTAATATGCATCCATTCACATGAAAAACAACATTGTTCTATCAAAGAATTTCAGGATACAATCTTTTTTTGTTGGAATAATAATTATAAAACTCTAGCTTCAACTGAAAAAAAGTTGGTCCTTTGGAATCTCAATTTTCAACCTCACCCCGTTGGAAAGAACACAGAAAAGCTACCAGTGAAAATGAAGGAAATCATATTCTCATTAGCCCGTGCCCCGACTTGGATCCGGGTCGGGGAATTTGAACATTCATATGGGCTTGAAATGACCCGCTAAGTCGACCCGTTTAGCACTTGGGCAAATCTTTTGGAGGTGGAAGCACAGACTGGTTAGGTCCCTTGCCATTGTCTACCAAGAAAGCCATCTTTAAGCCCCAAGTTGTATGCCCTTCCAAATGGCAATGCATAAACCAAACTCCTGTTTTATTTTCAAAAATAGAAGAAGTATTGAGAAAGTAGATATAAAGTCTAGTACTGTTAAATCGACTAAAAATTAGATCAATATTACATTATAATTATTATACTCTCTCTGTCCCATAATAAGTCGTAATTGTAATATTCATTTAGTCAAAATTGACAAATTTAAAGTATAAAATTCTATTGACATATAAGTAAGGATATTATCATGTGGCATAATGTTAGATTCATCTTAATGTGTATCTTCATAGTACTAATTTTTTAATAATTTTTAATTGTACACAGTTAAAGATATTAATGGTCAAACATTTTTTGACTCAATTGTCAAAGACAAAGTATGCGGCTTGTGCCAGGACAGAGGGAGTGCATTGTGATACATTTTAAAAAGATTTTTGAAAGTTATAAAAATCATATTGCAATAAATAAAATGAACCCATTAATAATTAATGGTTGTAAAACAAAACTTTGTGAAAAATGGATTACATAAATAAAGATATTACCTGGATTGTCAGCTCGGAACCGAATGGCCACCCACCCGCCCGAGGGCACTCCAATAGTATTCCTCTCAACCGGGTCAACCAGATTGAACTTCTTCGGGTCAACTTTCGGGTTGTAATTCCCGATCCCTTTTCCAACAGCAAAGAAGTTATATCCATGCAAATGAAGGGGATGATTCTCCGGCGAAACGATTCCGGTGTCCTGAAGAACCACCTGAACGGTGTCGTTATATGCCACTCTGTAAAGCCTTGTTCCGGTAGAAGTAGCCAGATTCGCAGGCGGAGCTCCGGTGTAATTAAACGACGACGGCGGCTTCCCGGGAAAATCGGCGGTGAACACGCCGGGGATGTTGAAAATATGCGCCTGGAGAAGGGCTATTTTCGGCATCGCGAAAGTGACGTTGTTAATGCTGGCCACGACCCGGCTTCCGTTACCCGCTTTGCAACTCGGGCACGGGTTGATCCCGAGCCCCACGGCGAAGAACAGGGAGTGATCCACCGTTAACGGAACCCTAGCGGGGAACTTAACGGAGTTGAGGCTCCGGAGGGAGTCGATAAAGCTGTTCGCCACCGGGGTGGCGTTTAGCGGCGGTGTAGAAGTGAGTTTCATCGGAGAGCTGGAGAGCGTGCCTGAATAGTGGAGTGTGGCGGTGGCGGTGTTGTTGTCGACGGCGATGGGGGAGTCCATGAAGGTGGAGGCGGAGAGCATGTATTTCCCGGCGGATTTGTCCGCCGTGACTATGACGTTGGTGGTTTGGCCCGGGGTGATCAGAACGGTGTCGGTTTTGAAGGGTTTGACGTAGACGGCGTCGATTTCGACAACAGTCATTTTGTGCCCGGCGATCTTGAAGAAGAGTTCTTCATTGAGTGCAGCATTGACAAGACGCAGTAGATAAGTTTTTCCGGCTTCAACGCTCAGCCGGAATCCACCTGGAAATGGTGTAAATGTAACATTATGATCATGCATGCACGTAAGCAAATTGTTGTAGCAATGACAACACTGAGAATTCCTGAGTTTCTTTTTGCTTACGACCAGAACTGAAATTAAGTGTATTGGAAAATAATAGCAATACAATTAAATTGAGTTACGTTTCATTAAATCAAATTTTCGATGAACTGAACTGAAGTGCAGATAAGTTTGGAAGAACGAGGACTAATTGAAAGTGTGAAAATCCGTGAGTTGGACAGAAATTTAAAAGCAAAAGTGAAAAACTTACTTGCTGAACAATTTGCGATCTGTCCCGAGTGTCCGTTGATCGTATGAGCGTCGGAAACATTTGGAGCTAAACCTGATTTTAGGGCTTGATTGATCACCGCTTCTGTGTCAGACTTCCACCACTCCGCTACACAATGCAAAATAGACATATATTAATAAAACTCGACCAGGTAAAACGGGTCTTCTCGATTGGGTACGGGTATAATTCAGGTGCATGTGGTTTTGGATCAGTATCGGGTCTAGTTGGGTATGATCATGTATATTCAGACTTATATAATTATTTAAAACATTAAATTTATGTATACGTGACACATAAAATCATAGAATAAATGTAGTAAAAATTACAATACACGTACCTAATACAAGAACAGATTCGTGGTTGGGTTTGGGAAACGGATATGGAACACCAAGCTTAGGCAAAATGACGATGGCGCCGTGCACGGTGGCTCTGAGCCACAAGATATGGGCGTGCCACCAGAGAGTACCCCGTTGGCCGGTAACCGTGAAGTTGTAGACGTAGCTGTGACCCGGTCGGATCGGACATTGAGTAATATAAGCCGGTCCATCGGCCCAACCGGTCCTAATCTGCCTGATTCCATGCCAGTGAATGGAAACGTTGTACTTCACCTTGTTCACCACCCTGATCACCAATGTATCATCTTCTCTAGCGTACACCGTTGGTCCCGGAAACTTCCCGTTCACAGTCACGATCGGCTTGCTCGAGCACAACCGGCTCGTGTTCTTCGCCACCACCTACACAATCAATCGAACAGCACTAAACATGTCATCTCATGCACAATGTATACTTAAGAGAGTGAAAATCCGGAAGTTGGGCAGTTCTGTATTCATGAATATATAATACACTGCAGTTTGACACCAAAACTGTTATTCGCGCATCCAAATAGTGATTTGGGCACTAAAACTGTAGTTTGACACCAAAAACGTGGTTTGTGCACCAAAACCGTAGTTTGACACCAAAACTATGGTCTGTGCATCAAAATCGTGGTTTGTGCACCAAAATCGCGCATAAAAAACGTGGTTTAGGCCCCAAGACCGTGGAAAAACCATAATGGCGAACTATTGTCTGCCCATCAAAACTGCAGTTTTGAACCAAAACCGTAGTTTTGAACCAAAACCGTGGAAATGATACACTAACAATATTGTTGCGTACAAATGCACTTACATCGAACTTGTAATGGCGAACCCTGCAATGAACAACCGGGGCGATGAAACAAGTGGCAAGAAACAAGATCTGAATCCATGAGAAGCACCCCATTTGGATTCTTGATTTTCTGTACAAATGCGTTTGTACGTAATTAATCCGGCTTTTTGATGGGTTTAAGGTTTTGATTAGTTCTTGTGTCGCTGCTATGTATTGTTGTAGCCGAGTTATCAGTATTGACTGGCCAGCGCAAGCTTATATAGTATCCTTGCTAGCTATAGCTTTGCTGCGATGTCGTTTTTGATCAGTAGGTAAATGAAATGGAAGGGAAACGATCGAAGATTGGGTACGAAAAGCCTTGAAACCTAAGGTTTGTAGCGTAGTAAACGAAACCAACGTTTTTGAATCATTTCTTGCTTCTTACCCAAAGCATTTCACTCATTTTTCACTCTGGTTGACCGACTCGATCAATTCTTGAGTTACTGTTTACTACTGTCCTTGTTTCACCATCCAGTAGAATATTGATTGAGATGGACATCTCAGCTATTTTTCTTCCCTCCGTCCCTACTCACTCTGTCAAACTTTGACCGCATATTTAAATAAATATATAAGAAATAATATTATCACATGTGATATTGTTTGATTCGTCGTAACAACTAGTTTTTCAAAAGTAATTTTTAGCTTGCCGTAATTATACGGAGTTAAACATATTAACAGTTAGACAAGTTTGTTGATGAGCGTGAAAATGATTCATTGCAATTTGGTACGGAGGGAGGAAGTATTAAAATGTAGTAACGTTTAGTGTTTCTGTTTTAAAATTACCTAGGAGACATATTCTTAATTTATTGCACGCATGGTGCGAAAAATTTCGTAGAAAAAACAGTGTGATGACTAAATGTCAAATTTTAAGATTTTTGTTTCTATCATAAATAATAAAACTTATTAGAATTATGCGTTTCTATGGTTACACTAGTTCTCATCATATAGAGGTGATTAATGATCTTATATATTGAATTATAAACTTGTCAACTAGCAATGTGAGAATCTAACACACTCCCTCACGTACAACTTTAATAATCATTGCACATGATTAATATTGATTGCACACATGTGTACAGATTTATGAAATTTTATCATAAAATCATTTGTTCCTATATAGAGTTGGCTCATAACTTTTATAGATTGAGCTATAAGTTTGTCAACCACTAATATAAGACTCTAACAAACATGTATTTTTAATTTAAATACTTTATTTTAATTTAAATGATGTACATTATGAATTTAACATGTAATAAAAACCATTTGATTGTGAAAATACAAGTAATATTATCTAAAAAATATATAACATTTAAGTTTTAAAATACAATATTTAATTTAAAAGGTAAAGTAATTGCATTATAATTTATTAGAAAATCGTTATTCATGAGAAATTATATAGTCTAATCATTGACCAACGAAAAAATCCAAAACCTGAAAGTGTAAATGATAAGTCTTGATCATTAATCTACAAAACCGGTTCAATTAATTTGTTAAAAGGAAACATTATGAAAACACAAACAAAATAATTTGGATTGCACAGAGTTTAATTTGGATTTTGAAAACAAAAACAAAAACAAAAAACATGAGGAGTGGTTATTGGAGATGGCTAATTAATTAAGCAAAACAAACACCAAGAATTGGTTTAACATGTGGTTGCAAAATTGCTTTCAAATGGTTGATGTGTGCAGCGAAGTGTTGTTGCTTGGCATTAGAAACAGGGACAGGACATCATGTGTTTGTTTGGAAGCCAAGACTAACTCTAACCATCCAGCTAAATCCTCCACTTCCTTAACCCATCCACCGGATTCTACCTCATTACTTCCTAGTTAATCATCATTAATTTGTACCAAAAACTGCTCACCATCCATCCCCGTTCAAAATTCACCTTTTGACCGTGTCGATGGTCTCCACTGTAGTTTCCCAATCTGCAGGTGGTCGATGATTGTGAGATCATAGTGGTTCCGGTTTTGGTGACAGCGGTTCGTTGGTGGTACATCGTTTGAGTATTTTCAGGAGGGCGTCCCTACCTATCAAATGATTGGGGTTTTATGATCCACTGAGATTCAACAGATTCAATGGTGGCGTCTCTTAATTAGGTCATAGATTATGATGTTAATATGTGATTTGGTTTCTTGTATGTAATATTTTAAAAAAAGTTCACCATGTGAAAATACGTGTTTACACAACAATATTTATACTTATACACTAATTCAATTTTAGGTTAAAGTAGAAAGTTTTAACTATTCATTTTAGTTATATAAATGGCACAGAGGGAGTAGTAGAATTTGATATTGATAGAAACCAGAAGCCAAATAAACAGAAAACAAAACTCTACTCTCTTCTAGACTATGGGGTGGTTAGACATTTGGATGCTAGTATATTCAATATTTATAATAATTAATAATATATTTTTAAAAATCACTCAATGAATTTTTTAATTCATTAATATTATTTTTTAAAAACAACTTAATGTCTTCACAACTAGACTGAACGTATGATAATCATAATAAATTCTTGGAAGTTGAGAAAAATTATGAGCTACCAATTCAAATTAACCATTAGAACGAAACTTTAGCCGATAAATCCAAGGAATCAACTCTCAAGTCTGCTGATGACGAAGGACCACCATTGCTGATGTTATGATAGAGTGAAAATCCACAACAATGTTATCGTTTGGTTATTTGACTCCTCTTCATCCTCACTATGGTCATCGTCTTTGAAAGACTATCTATAGTCTCAAACAAGCTCCCAGAAGTTGGTTTCAGTTGTTCAGTTTATTCCTTTAGTTTCTGGGCTTTTGTGTAGTCCAGCAAGTACTTCTCTTTTCGTGTTTGCTTAAGGATCTCCCTTCTTTATCTTCCGGTTTATCTTGATGATATTATTCTAACTTGAAATGACCCTGCTTTTCTTAATCATTTCATTGTCGATGCTCAGCGCTAGTTTGCATTCACCGACTCTAGGATGCTCGAGTGCTTATTTTCTTATGCACACTCCTACACATTATCATTCTCATTCTGTCACTTCATTTTCTAGTATGTCCACAACATTCTTCTTTTGCCCAACAAGACCATAACTTTTTTATAAAAACTTTTACTTTAATAGATAGACTAGAGATGAAAACGGGGCGGGGCGGGTATTATGGTACATTTATATCTATGTTTGCCTAAAAATTCACCCCACTCCATCGGGTATAATTCACTCCCGCCTCATCACCCACTTGGGTCCCCTACCCACTTCAAATTCATTGTACTCATCCCAATTTTATTTTCAAAAAATACCTAAAATTCACTTTATTATACTAATTTTAATATTAAAAATTTAAATTTATTTACATAAAAATATTATAGGTAAAATATGTACACTATGAATAAATAATAATTTATGATATACTAAATTAGTAGGTATATTGCGGGTTTGGTGGGACAAAGCGGAGATGGAACATGCGTGAACTAATATCCATGTTCGACTCACTACCCATGACGGCTATCATTTTTATATCCAGACCCGTCCCACCCACACCAAAACTACACCCATACTCGCCCCATTGGGGTGGATGATGGGCGAACCTCCACCAAAAC
>JAULKM010052928.1:0-12660 GCA_032355605.1 Rubia tinctorum
ATATTTGGACTAAAAATTAACTGGAGGTTATATCTGCACTTTCCTTATTATACAGGGGTATATTTGTATAATACCCTTTTGAAAAAGCACGAAGCTGGAAGTGCAAGCCCTGGGAACTCCCTCTTATTTTTCGGGAATTTTGAATATATAGGATTTTGGATTTCATGGGTTAATGCTGTTTTTCTTGGATTGGATTTATGATGGCCAAATCTATAACAATAACTAAAAGAGCAATTTCTTTTTGCCAAGTGTCACCCTTACATTTAGCTACGTTAGTATTATAAAATATTAATTTATTAAATAATTATTTGACTATTTAGTTTCCAATTTATTTCTTGAAAAGTGTAAAGTTATTTACCCATCATTAAACTTTGTGGGTCATGGCTGAAGAAGGAACTCTGAAAGATTAGACTAGATTCCCACATGGAAAGATTGAACAATTTAGGAAATTTCTCCAACATATTTAACAAGCAATTCGTTGATTAACAATATTATGCAACCATGAAATGAGCTCAAGACGAACTATTCTTCTACCTTTTACTAAACAAGAATAGTGTTCACACAAGCCAAAAATGGTTGGAGCATTCGTTAATTCTACTATTAGTAAAAATTGTTGTCTGTTACTTCTTGAGTAATTATTTGGAGTTGAAATACTTCAAGTGAACGCTAAATTAATGTATTAGTAAAAAAAATGTTACTTTTTAAACATCTATTTGCAATTTCATTCTTCAAAGGAACACTAAATTAACGTATTTGAGTTGCAGTGCTTCAATAGAACGCTAAATTAGCAGTTAAATTTGTAGAATCCATGTCTAATGTAAGTCAATATCTCTGTTCGGTGCTTCTTAAGCAATTATATGGAGTTGCAATGCTTCAATGGAATGCGGTATTAAATTAGTGTTTGGATTAGTAGAATTCAAGGATTATTTGGAGTTTATATTTGTAAACTATGTGATTTATTTGAAGTTACAATGCATCAATGGAACGTTAAACTAATGTTTGGATTTGGCGCTAAATTAGCATTGTGATTTGAACAACGCTAAATTAGTGTTTGGATTTGGACAACTTCGGGTTATAAGCTATTCAGGTCAAATAAAATAAAATACTTAATAAATACAATCACTTATTTTAAATCGTGCACCACACGAGTTGAAAATACTTATTTATTTGAATAATATGAAGATGTGGTATAATTTATAAATAGTTTATAGAATTATAATTTATTCTTCTTTGAGAATATGTCCTTACATGCTTTTTGTATTTCATTTTGAAAGAGATAATTTCATAACTTATGTTAAATAATTATTCAGTTATTATCAACTGACATTTCTTATTTTTATCACTATATTTTTTATAAAGTAAATTATTTTCATACAACAATTAATACTTTTGTGCATAAAATAATTATGCATCGACAAAAATCGAGTCGATTTTCTTTCTTTCATTCAATACATTATAATATTAATAAATATATTAAATTAT
The DNA here is from genome assembly GCA_032355605.1 of Rubia tinctorum. Classification (NCBI taxonomy): domain Eukaryota; kingdom Viridiplantae; phylum Streptophyta; class Magnoliopsida; order Gentianales; family Rubiaceae; genus Rubia; species Rubia tinctorum. The sequence goes on from JAULKM010052928.1 coordinate 1,483, forward strand.
CGTAAATTTGGAATTATCATATAGATATAATAACAACTGTTACCTATATAAATTCTATATTATATTATATCTTAAATTTTCATTCATAATTCGTGTATCGGCACGGGTGCTATCTAGTCTAACATAACTATTGCTCTTATCTGCAACAAGGAAGAGGAAGGAGTTCTTTCTAACAAAACAGGATGTAGAGCTAAGATGCTTATCAAAATGACCGAAGATGGCATGTACACAGTCCATCAGCATGTCATAACTCACAATCTTGATCTCACCCTTCTTCAGTGGCAACATCTGCACTAAAGTGAAAGGAAAATATCCCTTGTAAAGGGAAAAACAATTGAAGCGAGGAACAAGCTAGACTTACACCAGTTAATGGATACAGTTATATGGTAAATGATGTTGGAGGTGAAAACTTAACCGCACACACCATGAGGGATCACATCAATTATGTGAGTAGACACAGATGGAAACAAATAGAAGCTGGAGAAGCTAAAAAATTGATAGATTTGCACACAAAACAGAATGAAAAAGAAGAAGCATTTTTTTAGGGTAAAGCTCAACAGTGAGAGAAGAATGTCCACACTATTCTAAATAATTCCATGATGCCTGAATATTTCAAGATACATGGTGATTTGTTGGTTTTCGATATGACATATCGAACCAAAAAATACAACCTCATTTGCGCTCCTTTTGCGGCCTCTACAATCACAAAATGAACGTCATGTTTGGATGTGCCTTCATCAACGATGAAAATGAATAAAATTTTGTGTGATTGCTGAAAAAAAACAAGAAATCTATGGGAGAAATTGAACCTATCACAATTTTTACAGATCAGGACCGAGTAATGACAAAATTCTTACAACAGGTATAATCCACATACATTTGTCTTATTACTGATGTTTGAATAATATATTATGAAATATCAGTTTTTACTGATGATGTTTAAATAATCTGGAATGAGGTTGTTTTTTACCTACTAATGCTTTGTAAACCTTAATATGAGATTGTTGTTTTTTTTGGACTGGGGTTTGTTGTTTTATTGATGATATATGAATGATATAGAATGAGGTTTTTTTTCCTACTACTATTTTGAAAATATGAAGTTCAGTATGCATGATTATATGGTGAATAGTATCTTGATAATTTCTCTCATAAGGATCGCAGTCACCAACTTCTTCAAGAGGCACGACCCTATTATGCTTCCTTACATCAAGGTCCCTTAAAAGAATCTGAAGCGTATGTAGAATGCTCACCGCTTTCCATGAATCCAATTCTGCATTCTTTTCATAGAGATCTTTTCAAATACTTTGCATCAAGGGAGGACTACTATCACGCCAAGAATCTAGTTCCTTAATCCACTTGGCCAAATTCAACATCATCTTCATTAGGTTCCCTAGGGTGTTATCCAATTATGTTTTGATTTTGGAGAGCTCTAGACAAGCACACCAAAATTATTTCTTCAGTGTGTTGCACTACGAATACAAGAAGATAATATAAACTAAAAAGAGAGAAAAGGAGCAAAGTAATTTTTCATAAATAGCAAGAGTATATGAGGAGGTCACGAGGAAAAAATTTACACTCTACCCTACCCTAGAGTCGTCTCCCTCAGTGGTGGTCTGGTTTGCCCCATCCTTAATCGCTTGAGTCCCGTTCCCTTTGGCTGTTTTTGTTGGAATTGTAGAATCAAGGGAAAGAGCGTGAACTTCCTCTACGGTATAAAAATGCCGCGAATATTTCAAGAAATCCAGGAAAGATATTCGAAGACCTCCATGTATAGTAGCTTCTTCCCATTTCTTGTCAAGGACATCACTAGCATCGGGCTTGAGGAATTTTTTTAGATATTTAATCTTCTTAGCTGGAAAAAGATTGGAAAAAGTAGGAATGAGCTCATCCTCGACCAAGAAATAACGACCAACGTCCTAGGAAGATTGGAGGAGATCCAAGAAGAAGTTGTAAAATTCGGGAGTCTTCATCAACTTATCCTAACAAGCTTTGAGTAGGGAGGTCTGAGCCTAAATATCTCAATCCTTCTCCAAAAACATTTCAAGCCTGATCTTCTCAGCTTCAAGAACCTTATTATTTCCCTTGGCTATCTCCATTTCTTTCAGTAAGAGGACCAGCTCCTCATCATTCCCCTAAAGTTCTTCCTAAGCTTTAATCTATTCGCCAATCTTTAGTTGAACCAACTTACGAAGGTTCAAACTCTCCTCACGAAGGTTCGAACTCTCCTCATGCAGTTTTTCTTGGGAAGCATCTAATACTTCCAGGAACGAGGATAGAGACTGGGACGCCTGATACGTGAGGTAAAAAGTTATATATATATATATATATATAATAAGGTTTCAAGGATAATCCCAAACCTCGGGGTTCCTAGCTAAGCCTCCTAGAACTGTCTTATCCAAGATGAGAGCACTCGAGGAAGTGCGAGTTGATCATGGGCTGCGGGGGGCTTCAAGTTTTTTATAGTTCCTACCCTTTTTATGATGCTCATTGGTGGAGAGTTGTTTTGGGACTTTTCTTTTGTTTTGGCAATAATTTGTGCATCATTGCTCTGTACAAGAGCATCTGACGCAATGGAGGAAGGTTTACTCGCAGGCAGATTCCCCCATGTTGCTTTTTTGTTATTTTCTGCCCTTCTTTAGATTTTTCAGAGCTCCGCTAAGACCCCCGGGAAAATGAAAGAATAAAGAGTTAGAAGCAGGAAAATGAAAATCACTACAAAATAAATTTCACCACTAAGACACCTTTCGAAGGGTTAGATGTTGGAGTTGTAATCTGAAGAGGGGGTTCTCGAATGAATTTTTTGGGTTTTGACTAAGGAAGGTTATTGCCTTCTATAGCCCATTTCTGTGTTCTAGTAGCGATATGATGCTGCTTCTTTTGCTTGAGCTTCTCATACAGGTATATATGATAAATCTCGGGTGCCCACATAAAACCACCACTCGAGATTTTAACCTTATAATATTTATAGTCAATGCGAGTAGCCAAACGACAATTCTTGGATTCTTTGAGATCACGAGGAGGAACGTACTTCTTCGAAGATTCAACTACTATGCCTGAATCCCACGAAAGCCACGAAAGGGACCTTGTACCTTCGATTACAATTGAAGGTGAACCCTTTTACGATTCCATCCAAAAAAATTTGAAGGAGTGAGAAAAGCTTTTTGCTTTCTGAATCTGATGGCAAAGGTAATATAGCATCCCTCTTGTTCTCACTATGTGTTACGCTAAATAATGAATGGAACAACCCATACTTAGGCTTAATCTCGAGCTTGTGACACCCAGTCATAAACATCATAACAATAACCATCACATTGGGATGGACTTGTGCGAGATTGACCTTGAATTCTTTGAGCACCTTCGAGAATAAGGAGGGGGAAACAAAGCCCATTTCGAATGTGTTTTAAATAGATGATTGACTTCCCTATGGCTAAATTTATGGGAGATTCTCCTACTCGTAGAGGACTTAACACGAGGTCAGGGTAAATAATTTGCCCAGAGGGAATAGTAGATAAAAGTTTCGAAATGGAATCTTGTTCCTAAGAAGCACCCTCAAAGCCTTCTTCTTTTGAAGATGTGTTTTCATAATTCCCATGTTCATCCTCATCACTAGGGGGGCTCTAGGGCCACACCTTTATCTCTCGAGATAACATTGTTGTCCCCGTCTATCAGGGCAGACTTGCTTGGAAGATAGCATTTTTGGACTCCATTCTTCTTTCTTGAAGGGATTTGTGATGAAACTTCCCCTTCTTCTACAGTGACTCAAAGTTCCACACTCCTTGTTGTGGGTGACTTCCATAACGAACCCTTTCCCATACCGGTAGGCCAAGATAAAGGAATTTGTCCAGAAGGCATGTCATAATCACAAATTCGTTGAGATAACAGTCAGTGCGACCTCTTTCGTCGGCCTCAAACTCAAGATCCCAATCAAAGCTTTTTCCTTCTTCGGATTTCTCAAGCAAATCAACTTCTTCTTCTGGCCGAATTTCATTGGAAACCCCCCTCTTATAAGATTTCTCACTGTAAGTAGGAAAGCTAGTTTCCATTATAGATAAAGTAGGGATGAAAGGAAGGTGGAAAAGATAATGAGACTTACTCATTAGGAGAAGAAAAATTATCGATACGGATGTGAAGTATTTGTGTGCTGCAAATAACTTCTTCAAGTAAAGTGAGAAGAGATTGAGCAAAGGGGTAGTTATGAAGGCTAAAATGGCGGCTAGATAATCATTATCTAGGGAAATTGAAAATTTGAAAAGAAGTTGAAATCCGCTCGAAAGTGATGCTCCCCTATACACCCCATTGTATTTTCCAAGTACGTAATAGAATATTTATCAACAATCGAGCATAAGAACTTATCTGTAATCATTTTCGATTTCATTTTCTTATTTCGAGGTAATCAACTTTAAATTACTCAAGAACATGTATTACCACTTTCCAAAATTTCACAAAAAAAATAAATATTTAATATTTACTATATATTTAGGCAAGAATAACAAAAATAACGTATTTTGGAGCAACGGATAATGGGGTAACGCAATTTTGGGCCACAATGTAAAAGACTCTATAGAAGTATTCAGTGTTGACTTTCAACGCCCTTATATTCACCCATCCATGCCAAAATCTTAAAGTTGCAATCGTACATTATTGAATTGCATTTTGGTATCGCCAATTTCGTGATTCGACAATTCCAACTTTCTTGGACCGACCTAAGTGCAAAAGGCAAAAACTTTACTCGTGACTCCAAATTGAAATCCGCTGGAACGTGATGATACCCTATACCCCCATTGTATTTTTCAAGTCCATGACAAAATATTTATCAACAATTGGACACAAGAACATATCCGTAATCTTTTTTTATTTCTCTCTCTTACTTCTAAGTAATCAACTTTAACTTACTCTAGAACATATACTAGCGCTTTTCAACATTTCACCAAAAAATTTTATTTTCTATTTCTATATTTATGCAAGAATAAAAAAATTGTGTATTTTGGAGAGAAGGATAATGTCGTAAATTGTTTTTGGGCCATAGCATAATTTTTTATAAATATGTTAGATACGCTTGTGTGCCTACTGTCTTAGTAGAATAGCAGTGTTGAGTATTCATTGAATTAAATTTACTTTTAAAAAAAAACTTTAGTGCATTTTAGTGTTGTAATAAATATTTTGATTCTAATTTTTTAAAATTAAAAATTAGTGGAGTCTAACCGCACATTGCTCGGTATTATTAATTAAAACATTATGATTACTTTTATGTACTTTTTGTGTCTTACATTTAAATTGAAAAAGAATTTTATTTACAATTTTTAACTTTAGTCATCTAAGAAAAACTATATGAGTAATGAACTGAAATAATTAGTTTAGTTAGAAATCGTTACATATTAGATACAATAAAGATGATTATTTTTATAATATTTTATTCAAATTATTTTAAAAATAATTATTTATACGTTGACCTCATTTTAAAGGTTATCATAATTATATGTATATCTCACTAAATAAAATTAAATATCAAATATTCTCATTGGTCCCATTAATTATAAAATGGCATCATATAACAGTTACTCGATCTATAACAAGGATTTGTGATAATATATTAAATAATATTTTTACAATACTTTTCAAATTGATTTTTTAAATTAATATTTAGTCGACTCTCTATAATTACTAATTAAAATTCATAATGTTAATTAGACACCTCTCTTTATTTGACTATTATTCATTAGATTTATAAATTTAGTCGTCTTCATTTTAACTTAATCTTGTGTATTTAGATTTGTTTTGAGTTGATTTTACGTATTAGTAATCATATCTGTAAACTCGTAATATATAATAAAAAATTCCACTTTATTTTAAGAATTATGTCTAAAGAATTTATTAGTTTGACTCATAACCAAGTTGACTTGTTTCCATATTAAATGTTAATTGACTTTTTATAACTACATCTGTTTTGGGTTGATTACACCACGTAAGGTTATATAGTTGATTTATTGGGTATTAGGTTCGGCTTGAATCGGGATCGAGTTCAGGTTGATCCCAAATTCGTGTTTAGGTCGGGTTCGGGTCTAAATTATCAGGTCATATTCGAGTTTTGGGTTAAATTCGGTCGTGTCGAGTTCAGGTACATGTCAATATTTCTTGGGTCAAATCGGGTTTTGGGTTGAGTGCGGTTGTGTCAGGTCGGGTTCGGGTTCGAGTTCATATTTCTCGGATCAGATCGGATTTTGGGTTGATTCGATCATGTCGGCACGGATCAGGTTCTTGCTTTGAGATAGAAATTGACAACTCTACTTCTCAGATACTTCTTTACCATTTGCATTTTTATTGTGCGTGATTTAAGAATTACCCCATCCCCCACTACTTGTAACCAATAGAGATGAATAATCATAAACAATTGCTTTCATCAATGAGAAGCCAGTAACAGCCCACCCAAAACGATGTGATGTAACCGCAAATCTACAGAATCAAGTATCAAGAGCAAACCCTTCACATAGTATTGTGCTCCAAACTGATTCTGCAATTATACAGAGAGAATTATCATTACAGTATATAAGTATGAAGAAAATACGATCAAATCTGACTTTAGAAAGACAATTAACTGAGAGAGATTGAATATCAGATTAAAACGTATGAAATTTCTTTAACTCTTAATTGAACTATGTACCAAGGTTGAAAAAAATTAAAAGAAATTTGCATCAAATAAAATATTAAGAAAGTAGAAAATTATAAAAATAAAATAACCGTAAATAAAAATAATTACATTAAGAAAATTTTAGGTGCATCCAGTGATTGGATGCCCAGCATCACTATATCATGATCATTCAAGATTATTCGTACTCTTACGTTTCGGTTAATTTTATGGGATGAAAAGGAGTGGAAAATAGTTGATGCTATTCAGGCAAATGGGTGTGTCGATTGTCGCTTGGACACATCCAAAGTTAAACCTAATTTAGCTGCAAAAGGAATAAAACACGCACCGTATTATGGATTAATGAACAAATTTCCGGACCTCTTAATTTTGAATTTTGAATTTTCCTTTTCGTAAAAAAGTACTCCACAGAAAAGGAAATAAATACCCCGACGGCGTCGTTTGGATCCAACACAAACTACACAAGCTACTCAACCTGAACGTTAGAACCGCTTCTCTTTCTCTCTCTTCTCTCTTTTCTCTCCACTTACCCCGTAGTATATAATAAGGGTGTTCATGGGTCGGATCGGGGCGGGTCGGCTGTCCCGGTCCAAATTAACCCAAAATTTTGGGCCAAATGGTTCAGGTCGGGTCAAAATTCTCATAGTTTAGGGTCGGGTCGGGTCAGACTGGGTCGTGGGCCGACCCAAATCGTCCAAAATCATATAAAATAGTAAATTTTTCATAATTTATTTGAATAAAATATATTATTTTTAAACGTAATAATATTTAAATAATAAATAAAATTGTGATTTATTTTAAATATAATTTAAAATAAAATAAAAATTATATTATATTTAATTACATATTATTCACTTAATAAAGAAAAATATAATTATTTTCATTTTATTTAGTTAGAATACATTTAATATTTCATTTAAAAAATATTATTTTACTAAAATTTATTTATACAATTATGAATACATATTTCATATATTAGTAAATATTTTATTTATAATTAATAGTAGTTTTGCAAAATTATTTTTAGTTTTATAAAAAAAATTAAAAATTTTAAACTTGTTTATGAATTAAATTAATGGTGGGAATGTTGTATTAAACTAGTTTTTTTAATGATTTTTTTCCAAGAAAATGAGGTAAAATTGCAAAAGGGTCAAAACAGGTCGATTTGAGTCAAAATCTAACCAGACCCATTTTGACCGACCCACATCGACCCAAATAAAATATTAACCTGACCCGACCTATACGGGTCTGGTTAAAACGCGTCGGGTCAGACAATTTGAACACCCGAAGATGTGCATGGTGGGACTATAGTCCCGGTCCGGCATGCCCAAATGTCATTATTAATCAGAACTGTTATTCAAAAAATGCTTAATTTTTCTTTTTTGTGTAGGTAGGTAGATTCGAGAATATACCTGGAATATATGTAAGGAAAAGAACATAAAATATGCCACCTAAGTCATTCCATTTCCATCCCATGTTTTTTCCCAAATCAGCGGCCCAGGATTAATTTTGAATGCTATCAATTAGGGAAAATGAGAGATTATAAATTTCCAAAAAGGATACAAATGATGAGTCATTGAAGCATTATTGAGAAACCACGAGGACACGATAATTAAACCAAAGAACTTAAAAGGAAATGAAAGACATCTTTTCCCACTGTAAAACTAGTACCATCGCGCGTTGCACAATATTATTAATTAAAATATTAGCATTAATTTTTTTTACATGTCGTGTCTTATATTTAAATTGAAAACAAAGAAATTTATTTAAAACTTTAAAATTTAATCATCTAAGTAAATCTATATATGACATAGTTAGAAATAATTAAATATTAAATACAATAAAATTTAATTATTTTTATAATATTTCATTCAAATTATTTAAAAATTAATTATCTAGATGTTGAGATTCATTTTAAAAGACTACCATAATTATACGTATCTCATTACAATAAATAAAAGTAAATATCAAATGACCTTATTACTCTCACTAGTTATAAAATGTCTTCATTTAACAGTTAGTCGGTCTAAAACAAGACTTTGTCATGTATAAATTAATAAATAAATAACATGTATACATATTTCTATCAGAAGTACTCTATCAATGTATAGAAAAAAATATGAACAATTTGTTATTTCATATTATGTGTTTCTTTAAATTTTCTTCAGGGACACACACTACAATGAGATATTTATGGTTTTAATTATATCTTAAGAATTTATTTATTTTAACAAGTTATGATTGATTATTTATAGTAAAGAAATAAAATCAGCAACATATTATAATATTAATATAAGTTATGATTGATTATATATAGTAAAGAATTAAATCAGTAACATATTACAATATTAGTATGTTATTTTTAGATAACTTGGGTTTAGTTTAGTCAAAATGACTACAATATACCCGATTGACAGCACCATCTAGAAAGTAAATAATTTATATTACTCTCTTTGTTTCACTAAGAGTAACACACTAGATTTATGCTCTTGGATTAATGTGAAGAAAATGAGTAGTTGAAAATGAATGTATAGAAAGTAAAAAGTAGAATGAATGGATGAAATTGAAAGAATTTTCCCAAAAATGAAAAGTGTGTCATTTAAATAAAAACATACTAATAAGGTAAATGTGTCACTCTTAATGAAAAAGAGTATTTGGGAAGAACCTAAAAAGGCCAGCCTCATTTTTAGTAGGATTATCGCATTCCCACGTTTCTATCCTCTTTCTTAAAATAAAATAAAGAAAAAGCATAAGTTTCAATATAACTTTCAAATAATTTTTAGTGTAAAAATAATCCTAACTATTTAATGTAAGTGCCAATATAACTCTCAGACCCCATTTCCGGCATTGACTTCTATTTTCCGGCATTGATTGTATGTAAAATGTCCAAAATACTCTTAGTGTCAAAATATGAATTTGAGTTGACAAATTTACTCTTATAGTTCACCGGACCGCCACTGGACCGCCGCTGCACCGCCGCCGTGATAGGTAGGGTTATATTAGTACATTATGAAAATTGATAGGCTTATATCAACACATTCCTAAAACTTATAGGGTTATATCAGCACATTCATAAAAATTGTAAGGTTATACTAGTACATATTATAAAAGTTAAGTGTGTGGTACTCGTATGGCCTTAACGGACGACCACATCATCATATACACCATTATCACATTATAACATCTTATGCACCATAAAATTCGACATCATAGCACCATCATTCATATTAAACACCAATTATCACATATTGTAGCCTCATTTTAAAACTCATTAACATTAAAAACCCTAGGCCGAAGAACACAACAAAATAACAACCACACACAACACCAAAAGTAATCCAACCATCAATCCAGACTAAACACAACAAAATAAACAAAATATCATCAAAACTCATATACTCTATAGTATGTATTGATATAACCCAACATTTTTTGCGAATGTGCTGATATAACCAAATATGTTTTAGGAATGTGTTGATACAACCCTATCAATTTTTCATAATGTGCTGATATAACCCTACTTATTACGGCGACGGCGGTCCGACGAACTATAAGTAAATTTGTCAACTCAAATTTTAAATACAATCAACGTCGAAAAATGGAAGTCAATGTCGGAAATGGAGTCTGAGGGTTATATTGACACTTACATTAACTAGTTAAGGTTATTTTTGCACTAAAAATTATCAGAGGATTATTTTGATATTAGTCAAGTAGGTAGAATTATATTGGTATATATTCCTAAAATAAATGAAGGTATACTCTTTTCAGTTTAATTATATTTATTTTTCAATTTAGTTTAATGAGTATGTCTCTTGAAAAATGGTCTTTCCATAAACCATGGAAAAATCAAGGTTTAAATTGTAAATTAAAAAAATAAAGATAAAATTTTTGGGTTGCATGAATCGGGTTATAAACTTTATAACTACTACACGTTGCATAATAAATTTTTAACATTGCAACTAAGGTATTTTACCTTTTATGTTTATAATTAAACCCTTTTTTTTCAGTGGATCTGGAAGAAGAACTGTCAAAAATTAATATCAATTATCGATTATAGGTATCCTTCAAGTGAAGCACAACAAATGCCAAAAAGCTTCATCATTTATTTTCTAACAATCCCAACTAAAAAAACTTTAAGCATATACTCCCTCCATTTTTTTCATTACTGACACACTTTTTTTTGTTTCTTTTATATTGGCACACTTTTAATTTTGACAAGTTTCTTTCAATTTCATCCACTCATTCTACATTTTACTTTCTAAATTCAATTTTATTCACTCATTTTTTAAACCTAAATCTAATCATCTAAACATATGATGTCACTGTTAGTGAAACGGTTGGAGTAATAGTTTTCAACAACTCGGACGACATCAACAGTTCAATCGTTACAGCTTTCACGGATAGCTTATAAATAACACATTTTTAATTAGGCAAAGTCTTGGAAAAGACGGTATTTCTATAGGCTTATGGAAAGACGGAGTTTAATTAGAATAATAAAAGGTAAAAGGTTTTTGTTGCAATATTAAAGTTTTATT
>JAULKM010052938.1:0-12660 GCA_032355605.1 Rubia tinctorum
GCTAAAATGAATATTAAGTTTTCTCTCTTTAAAAAGTTTAACCCCTAGATAAGAAAAGGGAAGAGATTTTTTTTCATACTTATTATTCTAATTATCTCATCTTCTTTCCTTCTACTTAATTTACCTGAGTAGAACTGACTTTTGTTAAAGTTAACCTTCTGACCAGTAGCTCTTTGAAAGATGTCAATAAATTTCATTAAGTTTTTTAAGGTTTTGGTCATTCCAAACAGGAAGATAGTTGTGTCATTTGCAAAAGAGAGATGTGTGATTGGAACTGAATTTCCTGGTTTTTTAAAATGCTTCAGATTTGTTAAATGAAACTATTTTTGCAGATTAAGTGTTAGCAATTAAGATAAAATGTTAAATAGAAAGGGAGGCAAAGGATCACCTTGTTTTAAACCCCTTCTTGGTTTGAAAAAACCTTAAGGTACCCCATTAATCAGTAACTAAAACCATGCAGCATTGAGATTATTCATGATTATTTTAACAAACTTTCCATGGAAACCCAATCTTAGCATTAAAGAATTAAGATCAGCCCAGGAGACTCTATCAAAAGCCTTCATCAAGTTTATTTTAAGGATTAAGTTAAGAGATTTATTCTTCCTATCCAGTAATCTAAGAGCTTCCTTCATCAAAAGAATGTTGTCAACTATGTCTCTACCAGTGATAAAAGCAGAATGTTCTTCAGAAATAATAGAGTTCAGTAGTGGATTAATCCTTTCTGCCAATATTTTAGTCATTAGTTTATTTGTGAAATTAGACAAACTGATAGGTCTATATTCTGAAAAATAAACCGGGGTTGGATTTTTAGGGATCAATGCTATAAGAGTGCTACCAATTGCCTTTGGGATAGGAACTCCCAGCTAAAACTCTAATACTGCCTGATGTAAGTCTTTATAAATGATATGCCATGATTTCCTAAAGAAAAGCCCAATAAATCCATCTGCACCATGTGTAGCTGAGGGATTTAAATTAAAAACTACAGATGTAACCTCCTCCAGAGTGATGGGTTTAAGTAATTCCCAGTTCTGTACTTCAGTCACAATAGGTTTGCATTCTTGAAGTAAGAATGAGAGGTTATCACCTGTTTCATTTGTGTTTTCATCTTGTATCATATTTCTAAAAAACTTGATGGCTGCCTCTCCTATTTGCTCCTGACCATTTATCCATGTATTATCATCATCCTTAATTTTCAGAATTAATAATGTAGCTTTTTTTCCCAGTGATTACTTTATGAAAGTACTTTTTGTTGTAGTCCCCATCCCTTAACCAATTTTCATTAGATTTCTGCTTTAGAAAATTTTGCTCTTCCAATATTGATCTAGTTAGTTGAGCCCTAGCTTTATTCAACTCAATTCTCTTATAAATATCATGTGTCCTGTCATATGTTTCCTCTAATTTGGACACCCTTAGCTCTGCATTTTTTATATTATCCTTTAAATTACCAAAAACCAATTTGTTCCAAACCTTTATTTCATTTTTTAACCTTTGCAATTTTAAGGCCACCCTAAGCTGACCATGTGCTTCCATAGGCTCGTTCCAGCTCTTATCTATTAGACCTAGGAAGTCTTTTCTTAAGAACCACATCTCCTGAAACCTAAATGGTCTTAGATATGTTGTTTGATCCGAGCTAATCTGTAAGAGCAAAGGAGAGTGTTCTGAAGAGGTTTTATTCAAGACTTGGACTGATCATTTGTTAAATTGATCAAAAAAAGCTTGATTAGCCAAAACTCTATCCAGTTTTTTGATGTAGGGTTGATTTCTCTATGATTACTCCAATTAAAGGTATTACTTAATGTGTTAATCTCACCAAGCTTTAGGTTATTAATAAAATTGTTAAAATCTCTAATTGTGTTCATGTCAGGGAAGGCTGATCCAGAATATTCATCTAGATTCCTAATGGCATTAAAATCTCCTCCTAAAATAATGTGTTCATATTTAATCAGAGTTTTAATTTCCTTATAAAATCTATTCCTCTCAGTGTTAGCTTGAGGGGAATAAACAACAAAGATTTCAACTGGATTATCACCCTCTATTCCTGTAATTTTAATTCTAATGAAGAATTCATGCTCTGATATCAAATTAACTTGTATTCTTTGTGAGTGGAAAATCCAAATCTGTTTATGATTAGTAAGCAGAGTATTCCTAAAGCATAATCTCTTCTGATACAATTGCCTACTGTCCAGATTCCCTTTTGGATCAATCACAACTAAGAAGTCTACTTTATGCTTATATGAAAGTCTTTTAAGTCTTATTTCTGAGGTTCCTATTCCTCTAACATTCCAGAACATAATATTAGCATGCATTTTTACCATATTTAAAATTGTTTTTAACTGCTAACCTGGTGCTTCGTTTTGGTTTAGTAGACAGTAGTATAAGATAATTATCCTCATATTCCAGCTGTGTGCTTGATGCACCCTTCTGATCCTCTTTAATATCCAGGGCATCAACCTCCTCTTCATCTCCGAAAATCTCTTTCTCTTCCAATCTTTTATTCTCAGAAAGGTTTTCATCAGAGATTTGGATCTGCAAGGAAGAAGTTAGATTGTTAATGGGAGATCTATTTGGATTCCACATCAAATGAGAAGCATTTAGATTTAGATAATTCTGGGTATCTCTGAGCTTGGAGCATAGTATATCATCATTAAAAGCTGGTGAGATAAACTTTCTTGTTGGAGATGAAGTAGCAGTTTTGAAACCCTTTGAGTCGTCCTTGATATCTTGATAGACCTCATCTTGACTTTAACCTTCATCATTTTGGATTTTTTCTTGCTACTGTATGATATCATCTTCATCTATGTCCACCTCTGGTCATCTTGTTGAAGAACATCAAACCTGTTTGAAATAATTGCGGGGGAATGGGTTTCTGGAACAAGATCCTCATTTCTTCCAATTGAGTTGGGTTGGGACCAGAGCCATAGGCTGGATTAATTTTTCCTGAACCACTCTCCATGAATGTAGTATCATTACTAATCTTATATTGTAACTGATTAGATGCAGACCAGTGTTTGGGAGAGTCCTCTATCAGAATAGGTGGTAATACATTATCCTCCCTTGATCCAACTTTTTTTTTCAATTTTTTTCCACTTAACATCCAGTTTTTTAGTATGTGTCCTAATCTCTTGCCTTATCTCAAACCTAGTAGGTTTGAGTCTAGAGACATTAACCTTAGGCAGATGTTTAGGCATTATCTGAACTTCAGAAGTATGAGTAACCAGTTTGGGACCATTAGATATTTCTTCTGTGGGGTTATTCAATCTATACTTATCCTGAGCATGTCCAAGCTTATAAGTATAGAAATGTTTGTAAGTTTGTATTCAATCTATACTTATCCTGGTCTAGGTTTGTATACATTCATTTCCACACAGAGCCTAATTGTAGAAGGTCTAGTTAATTTTTTCTTGGGAGAATCTGTGAAAAGCAGTTCACCTAGAGCTTTACTAATATGGGTAAGAACATAAGGGTTGAAGAAGTGTACTGGAGAAAACTCAACCGTGAGCCACACTGGTGCCAGGGATGATTCCTCGTCCTAATCAAAATGATTGGTCCATTTGAGAACCCTCATTATATTCCCTCCTAGCAACCAGGTTCTCTTAAGCCAACATCTATGGTAGTCCTCATCTAGGTCGAAAGTGATTCGTACATGTCGACTATCCATTGCTGCAATATGAGCTTCTCCTTTGAAGCCGATCGTCTGGAATTGCCTTCGGATGAACTCCACGGTCGCCTTCCCCTATTGAACTTTCCTATTAATGCCGTCGAGAAGGGAATTGCCAACTGATCAATCTCCTCTTCAGTATACAATACAGCAACCTCACCCTTGAAGTTGAAGTGTTGATGAAGCTCAATTGGGTCGGGGGCAGAGAATTGTTGTTTCAATTTATCAGCGAAGGGTGACCTTTGTGTATTGGTGCTTAGCCACGGCGGATCCGCCATTCCGGCGGATGACCGTTGAAGAGCCGTTACAGAAAGAAATTTGGGGGAAGAGAGAGGTCAGAGTGTTTTGAGTGTTTTGAGCGTTTTGGGTTTATTGAATGTAGACATCCACCATACATAACTATACAATGTCTACATTCAATCAACCCATAGTTGAACACATCCTCTCATATCAATTGAACTAACCTAGAACCCAAATTTGAAGATGAAAATACAAATTTGGGAATGGAATACTGAGTGGAGAGTTAAATCACAACCCACATCCCTATTACCCACCTTCAACAATGAGGAATTGGATTTTGTAAACCCACCTTGAATGTGGAAGAGGATTTTGGGAATCATGATTGACTTTGGTCAAAGGACCAACATATACTTAACAAATCTCGATGGATGCGACGTCACTTCCCTGAGTCATGAGACATTTGATCAAACTGAATAGTATGCGATTTCACCAATCTCATGAATGACTAGTACTGCTTGGACAGACACATGTTACCGACGTTGCACCCACATCGGTTAAACTATTTACTTCTAATTATAGTAATATTTACCTCGACTACCATAAAACTGAGGGAAAATCTTATTAGTTACTTATGTTTTTTTATAATATAGGTAAATAATATATTTTACTTCGAAAAAAATGAGGTAAAAGAACCTCTTACCTCGGTTATTTTTCCTAAGGCGAAAAACCGAGGTAAAATGGGCGAAATAATAGGTGTGTTTTCTTGTAGTGCAATAAGAAGCTACATTCCTAAATCTACTAGGAAATCCAAGACTTTGATGCAAAGATCTTTTCTAGCATACGATTCTTGGAAGGTAAAGTGGATATTATTGCTTTGCACAAGCTAGTAGCATGAATGTGAGGAGTGAGATGGAGACTATTGAGAGCTATGTGTTGAGTTAACTACAAGGATGTTGAAAGGAAGAATCCTTGATGTTGCAGGAGGAAGGGCGTAGAGGTGTGGGGATGAATTCTCAATTAGGAGAAACACCCAAACTTGGGGAGAAACAAAGGCTAGAGAAAGAGGCATCATCACCTCGTTTTCACAAGTGTTCAAGAACAAGAAGAGGAACAACCACTCTCCAAGATTCTCGAGCACTGTGAGGTAAGTATCCATGTCATTGATGCTACAGACCAAATGCCTAAGTATGCTAACATTTAGAGATATTTATTCACTACAAAGCATGATACTAAGTGTAGATCGGTAAAGCAAGTCAGCAATCACATGTCTTCATTAGTACAAAAAGGACTTCCCCTAAAATGTAGTGACTCGAACATATTTACCATCCTTTACATGGTAGGAGATACAATGTTCAAAAATTCCATCCTAGATTTAGGAGATTCGATCAACGTTATCCCATACTCGTCATATAAATCTTTGAAGCTCGGTAAGTTGCATGAACCGGAGTGGTAGTTCAATTAGCCCACTGCTCCAACGCATACCCAAGAGGTGTTGTAGAGGATATGTTTGTTAAAGTGAATGACCTAACCTTTCCAGCGGATTTCTATGTTTTAGATATGGAATATAAAAGGGAAGCCAGACCTATACTCTTAGGTGGACCTTTCTTGAAAACTTCTAAAGCTAAAATTGCGGACATCCCAACTTTCGATGATTGCAAATCTTGGCAAAAAGTGGTATGGTTGAAGAAATTCAACATATTGGCAATATTTAGCAATTATGTGATGGTTGCGCCATTGGCAAGCAACATCGCTCCAAATTCCCACAAGCCTCGAGGTTTCCGTCCAAGGACTGTTTAGAGTTAGTAAATATGGATATTGGTGGCCCGATCACACCAATCACACCTGGAGGGGGTCGATATTTCTTGCTGATCGTTGATGACTACAACAGGTAGTGTGGTTGAAAATTATGAAAATAAATAGTTAGGTGTTCAAGTACTTTATGAAGTTTAAAGTGAACTTGAATTCAGAGGAAAGCTAATGGCATTTCGTTCCAATCTCGGCGGCGAATTTAACTCTAATGAGTTTGAAGAATTTTGTGATGAACACGGCATCAAGCACTTCACTACCGCACCATATTCGCTGCAGCAAAATTGAGTGGTGGAACTGAGAAATCCAACAGTAGTGGAGATAGCATGTTGCTTGATTAAAAATATGAACATACCAGCTATGTTTTCGGGGGAGGTAGAAAAAAATTTTAACCGGTCACCAACACAAAGTTCAGATGGAAAGACACCTTGCGAGGCTTGGCAACGACGTAAACCGAGTGTGCGCCACTTCAAAACATTTGGATTGTTAAAATAAGTCAATATGATGATATGATTTGATTTGATTATTGATTGGTTTGATGACTAGACGAGAGTTCTAATAGAACTAGTCTATTTTTTGTACTCTATTTATTCCATTCAGTGATATCAAAATCATTGCGGGAAATCATTCTTTAATAATATCAGAGCAAGTTATGATCCTAAACCTCCAATTTTTTTTAAAAAAAATTCTCTACCGCCTCCCTCTCTCTCCTTTCCGGCAACAGAACCACCACCATTCCAGCAACTTCCGGTCACATTCCGGCCAACTTCTGGCCAATCTACGGCAGCCTCTGCCATTTTTTTCTGGTGTCAAGATTCTCAGGCCTTCATCTTAACCGGCCGATCTCTTTCATCCAGAGGTCATCTTCTCCGGAGTCCGTCTTTCCCGGTCAGTCCCAACTACGTTCATCGAAAGCCGTTGTTATTCAAAAATTCTCTGACGAATTTGTCTTCATCACCGCCGGGCAAGGGCTTCATCACCGTGGCTATCACCGCCGGACGTCTCGGGTTCTAGCTTCCGTTTCCGTTCTAGCGTTAGTTGCAGAGGCGACCGATTTCAGTTTTTCTTCTTCAGCAATTGTTCGCTTCGTCTCCGGCTGCTTATTTTCCGATCATCATCCGTAAGCAGCATTGTCGTCCAAAAAAAATTCGGTGCTTAGGATCCACGTGCTCCAGACCTGACCCGCACGTTTCAACTCACGCGTGTGGGATATGCGCGCACTTTCCTCTCTGCGCATGAGAAACATGCACTCAACTCTCTTTGGGCGTCCATCACACGCGCTCCATTTTCTAGCATGTGAATACACGTGCCTCGTGTCTTCCCGTCACATTTTTTTTATCTTCGTGCTAATTTTTTCCTTTGCTTTGGTGATATGGCTCATTTTGGTTTTCGGACATGATCTTTGATGTAGAATACCTAGGAAGCAAATAACTGTGCACAAATTTTGAATCAAGATTCCAAAGTGTGTCTCAATTTCTATCCCTATGTGTATATCATACAAGACCACATGACTAACTCAGTTAAGTGCTTCATCCTCAAAACTTGAAACATTAGCTGCATTTGCATAAGCTTTTCCCTTCACTTTAATTTTATCTGGCCACAAATCTGGACATCCATTCAATTTGAAGCAAGATTTCTCCAAATGTCCATTCATGTGACAGTAATAACACTTCAACAGTTTCTTAGCCTCAACATCTTTCTTCTTTTGACCAAACTTTCCTAAATTGATCTGTCCTGATCCCTGCCTCACAAGCATTGCAACTGATTGGTTAATGTTCCAGATTATGTTACTTTGTACATTTCTGTCTCTCTTGTTTACTGAATAGAGAGTATGTTTTTCCAACAGTTGCCAATGGATCCATAACAAGTATCTAATCGCTCAAAGCATCAAATTCATCCTTAAGGCCAGACATAAACTGCTACAATCTATCTTGGTTAGCTTGCATTTCCTGTTTTACAAAGAATCCACACTTGCATTCACAATAACAACAAGTACATTTAAGTCATGGCCTTATTACATCAATTTGATTCCAAATTTCCTTCAAATCGGAGAAGTACTAAGCAATTGAATCTGTACCTTGTTTAGTTTCAATCAAACTGGTCATCAGTTGATAGTAAAAAGGTTATGGCTAACAGAATAACTTCTTCAACCTCATCCCACAGCTTCTTCACATCAGCTTGGAAAGAAAACCTCCTAGAAATGTCCTTGCTGATCGATTTTCTAATCCACAAAACAATCATCGAATAAGCCTTCATTCGGATATGAAGTAATGGAGAATTTGCAGCAGGCTTTGGCACTGCTCCAGTTATGAATTGTAGTTTTCCTCTTGCAGAGAGAGAAGCTATCACTGATTCTCTACAGATCACATAGTTCTTCTCCATCAAAAGATCTGACACAATCACTAAACTTGCTTGATCTGAAGACGTGATAAGTAACATATCATCCGGTTTGATTCTCACAAAGCCTTCAGCATCAGCAGCATGAGGATCATTTTCATTCACTAATCCAGTACTCATATCTGATCACCTGAATCAGGATTTATAGTAGTTTTACAATGTAGATTTGGATCGGGAGCCCAGAGCTTTTACCACCATGAAGAAATCAGAATTTATATTGATCAAGAAGAAGCTCAAAATGAGCTTCAAAATCAGAGAAATGGTTTGCTCAGAAAAATGGTTCGATTAACTTAACAAATGAAAAGTGATCAGGTGCTATATATACAAGGATCATGCTCTAACTGTCTAACAAACTAACATACTAAACAATTATACAAGTGGACTTACTGGCAAAACCGAAATCTGCTCTAAAAACTCATTAAGAAAATGAATTTTGAAAAACAGTTTCCACCGTCCTAGTTTAAATTTCCCACCAAGACTGAACTTGCTCCTTCTAACCATTCTCTGATCACTAATCGTGGTTTCACCTGATCAATAGAATCATATTTCTTCACCGAACGATCGATTTTAAATATGCGTTGTACAACTTTTCTAACAATTGATTCTGCTTGTGGACAAGAAGAACTGTGAAAGCCAACTCGGAGTTGAGTAGATGAAGAATTAAACATGCAAGAAGAAAGTAATAGGATGTTTATGATGACCTTCTTATCCTTCATCATTTCTCTCAACAAAATTAATCAAATAAATATCTGAGGTATTTATTTCCGACTTCCCAATCGGGAAAATATATGTCTTGGAAGAATATAATGAGGTATTGTAGTATTACATATTGGCCACAAATTAAACGTGCACGGTCAATACACAATTTTCCTACGCGAAATGCATGTCTCAGAATAACTTAATGATTGAATCATTCCTTTGTTATAAAACAATTGACTACATAAATAAAATACCATAGTCAATGTTAACCTCCACAGGATTTCCCTACGTGTGAATTTGGGTTATCATGTCGGATTCATGTCGATTTAAAAATGATTCGGGTTTAAATAGATTGGGTTGAAATGCGATAATTTCTACTTTTTAGGTCGCGACAGGTTACTGTCGTGTAGGGTTGGAATGTGTCAGTTTTTCCCTCGGATTTGGGCTAATGTCGAGTCGGATAACTGTCGTGTAATTTTTATATTCTGATTAGGTCCAATTGGGTCAGAATATTATCGGGTCGGATCAGGTCGTGTTATCATCGGGTTGGGTTTCCGTGGTGTCATTTTCTTGTACTGGGGTTTTGTTCGCATTTGTCTGTTATCGGGTCGGATTATGTCAATTGTTTTTATTATGTTTCATATTGTATTTGGATATATTTTCGGTTGGTTTATTTTGGACCGACATATTATATATGCTACTCGATTAAATTCGAATTGGTTTAAATTATGAGATGGTGTCTTGTGAGGCACCCTGAACTATATTTACACAGGGACCTTTCTGTAATTCTTTCCATATTTCTCTTCACATTTTCTCTCCATTGAAAATGATGTGGAGGAGACTGATGCAGGGTGAAACCTTAATTTTCTCTCACATTTTCTCTTCACATTTATAGAGCTCTTGTATTTTTTCGAGATTTTTATCTTTCATAATAATATTTTTTTGAAATATTTTCTCCCTGATAAATTCCAGAACCAAAATCTAGGGTTTGTGCTTGCAAACCTTAATTTTTCTTCATGATTCATCCTAGCATATCTCTTTTGATATTTTGATTGCATTATGGTCCCTGCAGGATATGTGAAAAGGATTGAGGAAGAATTGCAGAAAGGTCTTTGCCTAAAGTTTAAACCGTGTAAAACAAAACTATGTGTTAAATTATATTTCAATAATATTATTGATATAATTTCACTATTATTATGTTTTGTTTCTTTGTAACTTGTTGTTTTTAATTATAATTTAGTAAATAATTTTTATGTTCCTTCCAAATTGATTTTTGAAATCAATATTTAATCCACTTTTTATAATTACTAATTCAAAATCATCTTAGATATCTCTTTATTTGACTATTATTCATTTGTTTTATAAATTTAACTGTACTTGTATATTTTTAACGTAACCTTGTGTATTCAGATTGATTATGAGTTGAATTTACAGGATCATATTTATAGACTTTTAATAAATAAAAATCTTACTTATGATATGATTTTTGTAGTTTGCAATTTTGTTTTTTGAAGGTGTCTCATGAATGCTTTGCCACTAAATCGAAGAGTGAACAATGAAAAGGGTATGGGATTTCGGTCACATCATTGAAAGAACGCAAAAATCTTGTGTACATTTTAGTTGACTTCTCTCTTATTTTGGAGTTGAGGTTGACTTTTTCTGTTGACTTACAAATGGACTAATCTTGAGAAAATGTTTAATTAAAAATGGTGAAAATTAAGAGTTTGATCGGGTCTAGATAAATGTTTAACTCAACAAATTAGTTTTTTGAAAGTGTGTATTTTTAATAGAGAAGAAAAATTATTTTAAAAAATGATCATTATGAATATAGGATTAGTGAATTGTAATTTAATTCACGTTACATCATAACCTCGATTAGAGCATTTCACCACACTAGTTCAAAATCTCTTTTAAGGATATTGTGTTTTCACTATAATTTTTGTGACTGAATGCAGATATCCAGTAGTAGATATTTCTTATCGATTCATTATCAATAAGTGGAAGAGACTGGGTAATATTTCCATACCATAAGAAGAAAACAAACTGATTGGTGTAAATAGACTATATGTAATAAAATATAATGATCGAATGTTGAACACTCTCAATTAAAACAAGTAAACCAATCCACCACAATGGATTATCTCTCTAAATTTTCACTTTCTCCTCTCTCTAAACTAACATCCGAAAATAACGAATAACCACCACAATGACTTTTTCACCACTGAAACGTTCAACTTGCCACCTATACAATTACAAAACCACCACCCTCTCATGCGTACTCCACTCTCTGGTGTGAGTTCGCCGATGTCATACAAAGCTAACCTAACCTAGAAATCAACACAAACTAACGCCCAATCCAATCCTCAATTAAACGCCCAAATCAATTATCACGGAATTCAAAGGCGAGTTTTCCGTCTTGTTCAATGATAAGGAAATAGACAACTTTTCAGAGCCCTTCAAGAGGAATATCATTGGGAAATTTCCAAGAGGAAGGCCTTTGTTTTAATTCATCTACCACCACTTCAAGCGCACAGGGTTCAAGGGAGAACCGATCATAACAACTCTCAACCGTTGCCATATCTCCATCCGATTTAATTTAGATGAAGATATCCAGAGGTGTTGGATAAAGTAAAATTGGAACCTTGGCGGAGCGGTGATGAATATTCATAAATGGAAAAAATCATTTTATGTTAACGAGGAACCGCCGCTAGTACCTGTGTAGCTCACAATCCAATTCTCTCTAGCCTACTACCTCCACCAAGATTCAATCCCTTTAATTGTTGCACGATTAGGAGAATTGTTCTTCACCGACCAACCCACGATTAACCACATAAGACCCCCGACCATCCGCCTCTTTGGTGAGATGGATCTCACCCGAAACTTTCTAGAAAAATCAAACTCATAGACAGTAAATGCTACGAAATTAAGTACGAAGATCATTCATCATATTGCACAAGGTGTTTAAAGATTGACCACAAAAAGGAGGAATCCCGGAAGCACAAATCTAATTTGGTAGCTCAACCCTCGCACAATAATGGCATGATCCCTGAATTAGTGAAAACTATGGAACACCAACATCAGAATGGAAAATCCTAAGTGGAGGAAGAAATATTTTAAGACACATTGGAATTACTAATGAAATAAAACAATTGAAAAGCCACCTCACGAGAGAAGTGGGATGGAATGAAGACCAATCTTAAATAAATCCACAATAAAGAGACAATCAGTCAGTGCAGGAAGAACAAAACTGGCACTAAGTGGAGAAGTGGTAAAAAACATCTGAAAGGAATCAAAATAACTGGTCTTCAAAAGACGATCTCCAACTGCAAAAAAACCTCACCAAATCCTCAATCTCTACTGAAAAATATTTATTTTTTAATAATTTCATAAACTCTCAAATTTTGCATACTGACAGATTCAGCTCCCGGGTACAAGCTTCTAAGGACATAGAGCTACAAACGAAGAAAAGCATGGACATCAACACACCAACACCGGAAAGCAGCGAAGAGGATGATACAAACATGGGAACTGGAGGAGAAAATAATCCAATAGGTAGGTCTGGACCTCCCCAAGGTAAGCCCCCTGACTCAGCAAAAATATTCTTTCATTCCCCTAACATAGTTGTTACTCACCTAAAATCAAGAACAACGGGTATTAATGAATGTTAAACTCATGTCATGAAACTTAAAGCGGAAATCTTATTCATTTATAAGAATGCATAAGCTTATCCACTTAGAGCAAGTCCAACAGCTTCCCTAAAATTTTCTCTAAGATAGGGAATGAAAACCAATATTCCCTATATTTTTTTGACTCAACTCCAACAGCTTCCCCATTTTGCATGATCTGGCATTTAATACACT
>JAULKM010052947.1:0-12659 GCA_032355605.1 Rubia tinctorum
CATTTTATGAGCAAACACTTGAGAATATCCCCCGTCTCTGTGGACGATCCTGACTTGCCACTAGCTACTTAATTGTAATTAGTAAGCAAAATGGCTTAAAAATTACATCTTTGAGAGGTACGGTGATGACCTCCCAATTATAAACCGGCACTTAGAATGTCCTTACAAAGGTCCCGATGACGTATTACCTCAAAACAATGAACGCTCTTTAGATGACATATACCATAGAGATAGTTAGGCTCTCCAAAGTGGATCCCCTAGCATGTAGTGAACAATAATTTCAACGATATCTGAACAACCTAGGAAAACTTGGGACTTTCTACCTACTTAACCTCACAATAGACTAAAGGATCATATATGAAATCATCAGTAGCGGTATTTTTCCCTCATCCAACCACCTTACCGAGCCAACCTATGCTACCCTTATGATTTTTTATTACATTATCGAGGGTAAAAGATTAATCCTGGTGCAATTATATTCAAGCAAATGTTGTATGTTGGGACGTCCAAGAGGGTGTTAAAAAGTCTCCCTTATGGGAACTTAATCACGCTGATGTTGAAAGAGGTGAATGAGATGGCATTGCATGGGGAGGAGAAACCATGCAAATGGTTTGACAAGGCTTATTTCATGAAGAAGGGGTGGGTGTTAGTTGAGCGCAAGTGGGTCGACAAGCCTCTTAATGCGACAAACAAAAGGCTGAGAATTGAAGAAGAAAGTTAGTGTGTTACGTATACATATGTTTACAATTTGCATGTTTTAAAAGTGTGTATAACATATTCTCTATTTGGGTAAATTAGAGGTCGATAAAGAGGAGTCCGAGTAAAAATTTCTTAGGGGCTTCAAAGCATGCTATCGATGGGTGCAAGGTGAAATTTCTAGGCTTAGGAAGCGCATTTGGAAGCTCGATCAAAGTCAACGGGCCTATGAGGAACAATCGGGACTTAAGAGATCCAATTAACTATGAATTTAATAGAATATGACTTATTTCTTGCCATTTCAACATGTTGAACTTGTTTGTTGGATGTGTTAATTTATTTGGATATTGAACTTATAATATGTTTGGTATCCCATTCGTATTTGGTTTTGAAATTTATTCCCATTTATTGGTCAAATATTTAACAACGCTAACAATGTCTAATAGTTTAGATTCCAAGTAGTAATGAAACTTAATATAAAAAAGACAGGAACTTGCCTTTTACCATTATAGCCGAAACAGTTTCTCAATCGGAAGTAGCTCCCAACTTAATGCAAAATACCAAAATCAACAACTAAATGCATCTTGCGCACCAAGCAAGCTCGAGCTAGTTTTTCGATTTTTTCAGTTGTTTCTTGCCCTTCCTTTTCCTTTTGCTCACCTTCCCTCATGCGTCAGCCCAAATACCTTCATCATGATCGGTATGACCGAGAAATCTGCGCAAACTCATACTATTTTGTGCTAGCAACAAATCTACGTTGTCCGATCTTGTCTCAGGATTCTTGATGTAGAACACTTGATGCACGTGTGATGCCAGTATAAAATGATCTTCCCTCCAAGAAACTCGGCTACGATCAAAAAGTGTGAAACTCTAGTCCTTAGTTTTATGCCAACTGTTCACAATAAATTCATTGACATTTAAACACTGAGACATGCATGGTTACATAATCAAGTTCCCAAATCTCAAGAATGGTTCCGAAATAGCAAGCTTGATGGTACATGGGATTATCATCAGATGCATTTGCAACATGCAAAGCCTCTGACACAAGAGTCACTCCACTGTTCTGTGATACACTCTTCTCATCCATTGATTTTGTCCCGAAAGTAAATCCATTAATGTCATAATAACCGTAAGATTAAACTGTGCCCGACGGTATACGTACTAACCATTTCACCTTTCTAGGATGATTAACGTTCTTCACATGTCCGTGAAGCCATGACGCAAAAGTTGTTGTGTGTTATTGTAGAACACGTGCTTCGTTAAACTTCGAATTCATAGCTCTAATTTCATCCATGTGAATCTCAATGTATGGGATGACTTCCTCGTGATTGCGAAGAACATAAAGGTGATATGCAAAAAAACCTTTGGGACTAGGGTTCAACAGCTTACCTTGTCTCACCCATGTCCCTGTAACCGCCCTACATGCCTAGATCTTAGAACACCAGCAAAACAACGCCATTTTTATATTCTGTACAAAATTCAATTACCTCTTTTCCCACATAATGATGTACGATGTTGGCATCCAATCTTTAACGGTTCTTCACAAAATGTTTAAAAAAATTCATATACCTTTCGAAATGGTACATCCATCGCAGGAATACAGGGCTGTAAAACTTGATCTCTCTTACCAAATGAACAATAAAGTGGACCATAATGTCGAAGAATGAGGGAGAGAAGTACATCTCCATTATACACGACACTTCCACTATTATAGCCTGAAGACGATCAAGCTTCGAAACAGTGATGGTTTTTGAACATGATGACTTGAAAAACAAGAAATGCTTTGTAATGCACAACCTTACATAAGATGGTAAAGCTAACCTAATTGCAATGGCATTCAATTCTTGTATTAAATTGTGACAGTCATGTGATTTTAAACCCATCAACTTTAACTCATTTAGAGAAACACACGAACTTATGTTGGATGAATAGGATAGCGACACCTTTACACCACTAAGGGTCTCACAATACGACTTCATCTCTACCTCAAACATAGAATAGCAAGTGGGAGGAAGATAGTAGTCACCACCATTTCTAACGGGTCCCTAGTGTTTCTTAATTCCCATTTCGACCAAGTCAAGTCGAGCCTTCAAACCATCATTTGTTTTCTGGGGGTATTCAACAATGTCCCCACCAATGAATCACACACGTTCATCTCGATGTGCATAACATCTAGACAATGTCAAACATCTAAATGTTTCCAATAAGGGAGTACCGAGTACCTTTTCCAACTTCCCTCACAAGCGGCCTTTCACTTTGCCTTACCGAAATATTTTGGCAAGCCCCTCACTTTTTCAAAAACTTTAACACCCGTTAGTGGTAATGGGGCCCCTCGATGCTCGACTTCACCATTGAACCACTTCTTCACCGAGCGACATAGATGGCCATCCGAAAGAAATTGCCCCTGGCCTAGATATGCGGTCTTACACCCATGCTTTAATTAAAAAATGATGTTTCCCTCTTACACGCTAGACATGCGCAATAGCCTTTAACAGAGCAACTAGACAAGTTCTTGTACGTAGGAAAATAGTTTATTGTACAAAACAACAAAGCCTTCAATTGAAAAGATTCTCCTACGTTTTCATCGTACGTGCGCACACTGTCATTGAACAAGGTCACCAAGTCACCCACTAGAGGTGCCAGGTATACATCTATGTCGTTACCTGGTTTCTTAGGCCCGAGTTCATCATAGATAATAATATATACTTCCTCTTCATTGTCAACCATGATGGACGATTATAGATCACCATCATGACAGGCCAAGAGCTATGACCACTACTCATATTACCAAATGGATTCATTCCATTGGTGGAAAGACCTAGTCTCTAGTGTCGCGGCTTAGCACCGAACTCGGGATACATACTATCTATTTTCTTCCACTACTCACCATCTCACGTATGATTGATCACGCCGTCTGCCGGTCAATCTCTTTCAGCATGCCATCGTAACAATTTAGCATCTTCTTTAGATGGAAACAACTTCTTCAGGAGAGGAATGATAGGGAGATACCATAACACTTTTGCAAGTGTTTTTTTCCATTGTCAAGTTCGCTTTCGCACCTACCTCAATTCCACCCCGCTTCAACTCGTACCGTGACTCGCCACAAATTCGACAACACTCCAGGTCTTTTTCCTCTACATCCCTAACATACAATCTTTTGGACATGCATGATTTTTTTTCCAATTACATACCCATTGGACATAGAATTTTTTTAGGGGAATAGGATCGGTCGGGAAGAAGGTCAACTTCCGGAAGTAATTCACAAAATAATTCAAGAGTCTATGTCATCCCTTTCTCTGTCCAACCATATTTTTCTTTCAAATTCATGATTCGTAACTTTGCGCTCAAGACCGAATGCCTTGAACCAGTATACAATACTGTACTATTATCATTGTGCAAAGCTTCTAGTACCTCAGGTTAACCGTAAAATTCTCTAGCAACATCCTCAACCATTTCCTCAAAACCAGCATTCATACAAGAATCATCTATTTCTTTACCAATTACGTCTTTAGGAAAATCCAGATCAAGCTCCATGTGCCACACCCAAGAGGTGTATCTAGTTTGAAACCCTCGCATGATGAGATGTTCATATATCTTCTTCCTCTCAAGGTATACATCATTATTATAAATCCTTTCAGGGACATCATGCTCGCACAAAGCCATTCTTTGAAGCGTGCTCGAAAGCAACCACAAGAAATGATTCTATCAACAGGAAGTATCCGGGAGATTTTCTTAAGTCCTTACCGATCAATTCAGTTCGATCCATAATTGATTAAATCTAGAAAGGAGAGGGTTCACAACAACAAGAATTCACATTAACACTCATCATCTAAACTCATTCATCATAACTAACTAATAGCAAGAGAAACAATTACAAATCACATCAAACAAATTTACCCGAATTCACTATATATATGTCCATACAATAAAGTAATTAATCGTTCTTACCTATTCCATTGACAAAGTTTCGATAAGAATGCCCTTCCTTCCCACAACCAAATTTCACCAAATTAGATTTGAAATCTAAAATGACAAAACACGACCTTGATTTATAGGTCTTTAAAAAGGGTTCCGAAATTGGAACACACTATGTCAAACCTATGATCTGACGTAATGGTTTCGAGTCCAAAACATCAATCCGAGCATCTTTCGAATGAGGAACTAAAATAGGCACCGGCTACTAAGAGTTTCTCAATCATGACAACAGTGGGATCACTGTCCTAATTTTAGAACGTATAATGGTAGAAGGAAAATTGGCAGAACCGCCTTCAATTGAACACCTTCAAAGGTGGTTCATCATAGAACCACCTTCCATGGTAGTCGGTGGAAGGCGGTTCTTCAAAAACCAACTTGTTTCTCGGCCTAACCGCCTCCTAATGGTTCGGTCCGCCGAATGATTAGAGTTTCGAGTTTGGAACTACTCAGGGAAGGTGGTTCCTGGAAAAAAGTTTTACAACCTACTTTGTGGGCTGCTTTTAAACAAAGGCTCTCCACTAATGTAAGTGCTACTATAACCTTTTGATAATTGAAAGTGCAAATATAATCTTAGATAGTAAGTGTAGGTGCAAATGTACCCATTCCGACAACTTTTAGCCGAAATTCCGTGAAAATAAATTTTTACCCCTCTGAAAAAAAGTTGAAAACAAAATTAAATAATTATTATATTCCCAAATTCATCTTCCCCATCTTCATTTTCATCTTCCCCGATTCTTTTCATCATCTTCTTCTCCACATCTCCATCTTCTCCATTTTTTGACTCCCTAAGATTCCCTCTGATTCCCTCCACTGGGGATGGGTTGCATCACAGCAGGTGGACTAGGGTTTTTTTGGGGCTGGGTGGCATCACTGCAAGCCTAGGTGGTGGTTGGGCTAGGGTTTGATCGGGGTTAGGTGGCAGGTGGGCTAGGGGTGAGGGCGATGAGCTGTGGAGGGGGTGAGGGTGGTGACCAGGTGGAGGCGGCGAGTGGCAACTTGGCAACGGTCCGGTGGTAGCCTGAGAGAAAATTGTCCCAACATTTTGAGGCTTTAGGCCAAAGGGTATTTTGGTAATTTTATATCCAATCAACAGCAGTCAAAGCCAAAAATGGTGTCGAAGGGTTATATTGACACTTTCATCAACTAGTTAGGATGATTTTTGTAGTTTCAATTATTTGAGAGATATATTGACACTTATTCAAGTATATAAGGTTATGTTTGTATATATCTCTATTTAAAATTATTAGGTACCCAGATACCCAGAAATAACCTTTTTGTGGGCGTGAACGTTACCATTAAAAAGTAAAATTTCTGGGTTGGGTACCCGGCATGAAAATTTGAAAAAGTACCCAGTTATTTTAAATATTGCCAGCAGATGGACGAGGTGGGTATTGTTAGACGGGTATTTATAAACACCCATACTAGGAATGAGATAGAGAAGTTGTTTATTTTCAAAACTTATGTAAAATATCTATTGAGTATTAGAGTTAAGTGCTAAAATGACCTTGACTTCAGACTGAAAGCTCCAATATAACTCAACAATCTCAGAAAGTGCCAAAATAACCTTTGACTTTGCTGACCTTTTAGTCAACATTTATTTAGCCGGATATCGATGAAAGGATGATTTTGTCCTTGACTTTAAAAAATCAAAATAAGAAAACCATTTTCTCATTTCATTCACCGCTGACATCTCTCAAAGCACTTCTTCCTTTGTTTTTGACCTGAAAAACACTTATTCCTCTCTGTATTTGGTGCAAAGAACAAGGGTGGCGGAGGCGGGGAGACGGAGAAGAGGCTTGGGAAGGAGAGGAGAGGCCAGGGTGGGGGAGACCATATGTCTAGGGGGGACAGCAAGAAGCTAGAGTAGGGGATATGGCGTAGCTAGGGCGAGGGAGATATGAGGCTAGGGTGGGAGAAGGCGGCAAGGGAGACAATGAGGCTAGAGTGGGAGAAGGCGGCGAGGCTAGGGCAGGGACGACGGCGGTGAAAGGCTAGGTAAGGGGATACAACAGAGCTAAGGCAGGGGAGACGACGGGGCTAGTGCAGGGGAGGCAGCGAGGGGTTAGGACGGGGGATACGGCGCTGCTGGGGATAAGCTACGGGATCATGTCAGTTAGCTGGGATCCGATGAGGGAAGGTAGTTGGCGTCCTCTAAGGGGCTCCTCTTACAGCTTAGCATAGCTCTCCGACACCTTCTCTGCGTGACGGCGGTGCAGCTTCTTCTTCCGCTTCTCAATCCTGGTGTACATTTTTGTAATACTGTTTTACGTTCCGACAATTTCCATCCAGTACCCCTCGAAGTAGAACTGTCCTTCAACATAAAATTTGTTCTGAATTTCTCCTTCTCCATCGAGATTTAAATTAGGCATATGTGTTTGAGTTGATGAATCGTCGTTGAGCAGATGTGTTTAGCACTTTAGCTTTTCGATTGAAGCTGATGTATTTTGGATTTGGAATTGGCACTTTGTTTATACTGCGTTTTGTGGCAGATAGGAAGCGGTGTAGGTTGGGGATTGCATTTTCTGGCGAGTGGTGGCGGGTGGGTGGGTGGTTGGTGGTGGTGGAAGACAGGTGGAAAGGTTTTTTTTATATTTTATTTTCTTAAAGTGGGGTAAAATGGGAAAAATAATTCAGTTCATGCCAGAATTTATTTGGTCAGTGCCGGTTTGGTTATATCGGCAACAATTTTTCGAAAGTTAAGATTGGATTGACACATACAATAATTAGTTAAGGTTAAATTGTCACTTTCTGAGATTGCAAGATTATATTGAAACTTTTAACTTATAATTAGCATTATAAATGTATTTATCCCTAAATATTACAAGTATACTGTTAGACTTGATGATATATGCATTCAATGATGTGTTTGCAAACTTTGGTTTTGGTTTGACATTGTATTGGAACGGTCTTCTAATTTGTGTTTCAGTTTTAGATTTATTATATTGGCAACATTTTTGACGACTTTTGGCCTTTTGTTTGACCGGGCTTGGTCTCTTGGAACAAGTCGTTTGGATTAGTGTTGTTAATTCGGTTATTCTAGTGAGCTTCGACTTTGGGTCAAATAGGTTCGGGTTGAAACGGGTCAAAATTTGTTTGTGTGGTTGGGTCAGGTCAGGTCGAAACGGGTTTGGGTTGAAATGGGTTGAAATCTATTGGCCAAGACGGGTCGGGTCAAAATGGGTTCGGGTTGAAACCCGTCAAACTCTGTTTGTCGGGTAAGGTCGGATAGGGTTGAAAAGTGTTGAAACCTGTTTATCGGGTCGGATCGGGTAAATGTTAAGTCTGGTTTTGATTGGTCTGTAATGTACCCCGGGTCAGGTCAGGATGGGTTACACTACTAGAAAACAGGTACATAGGCATCGGTATGTCAGTGCTGGGCTAGGATGGATCTAGATATTTTCATTTGGTGGGTCACAATTTAATTTGATGTCTCTATCTTTGAAGATAATATTAGAATTTTGAGAAATTTTAGAATTTAGGGGAATACAATGGATCTAATTGGAAAAAAGAGCATTAATTAAAAATCATATATTGATTAGGTAATTTTTAAAAAAAAATATTATGTTTTTAGAAAAAAAAAGAGGTAGGGAAATTGCCCTACCTTGCACAATGCTGGATTCGCCTATGTTGCCGGGAAAGCAATACTGATGCAAGGAATTCCATAGGCACTGACAATCTGGAAAATGAGCCAAAATAACGTTGCCTATGAATATATCCAGCACCAATTCACTGAATACCGGTACCTTTGACGAAAAAAATGTTGAATTTAATATTTTTCTGAATGACATATACCGATGTCTATGACCAAAATAGTAATTTTGGTGGGTAAAATTGTGGTGGAAAAATTATAATATATTGGTGCTAGAAGTGCATTTATTTTTTTTAATGTTTTAAAACAGACCTACACATCTGCGTTATAATTGTATAGACAATGGTATGTTGACGAATGGTTAGTGATGCTCGATACGTAGAAAATTTTCCAACATTAACAAGTTAGAGTTGGAAAGAAAAAGGTTTTGTAAAATGGGTATGGTATGAGCTACTCTAGAACATGTACTAGCGCTTTCTAAAATTTTACCCAAAAATTCATTTATTTAATATTTCTATATTTAGGCAAGAATAACAAAAATCATGTATTTTGAAGCAATGGATAATGGGGTAGCACAATTTTGGGCCAAAGTATAATTTTCCAAGATTGTGTAGAAGTAATCAATGTTGACTTTTGAGACCCTTCCGTTCACTCATATATGTCGAAGCCGCAAAGTTCCAATAGTATATTATTGAATTGCATTTTGGTGTCGCCAATTTCGTGATTCGACAACTCCAACATTCTTGGAGGGACCTAACTGCAAAAATTAAAAACTTCACTCGTAACTCCAATATGAATTCCGCTCAAACGTATTGCTACCTTATACACCCCCGTTGTATTTTCCTAGTCTGTAATGGAATATTATCAATAACTGGATACAAGAACATATCCTTAATCTTTTTGGTTTCCCTTTCTTACTTCTAAGTAATCAAAAGTTACTTAAAACATGTACTAGCGATTTCCAACTTTTCACCAAAATTTTTTATTTTTTAATATTCTATATTTTGGCAAGAATAACAAAAATTATGTATTTTGGAGCAATGAATAATGGGGTAACATAATTTTGGGCCACAATATAATTTTTCAAGATTGTGTATAAGTAATTAATATTGTAAATTTAGATGTGAATATGGTAATATTTAAGAGAAAAATATAAATAGCCAAAAAAATGAAGGAAACTAATGCATCAGTTATGTGTATATATAATGGAGAAATTAAAATTAAATAGCAGGGAAATTAGAGTGGGTCTTATGAAAGGTGGTCTGTCCATAAGCTTATGGACAAGCCAATGATCTATCTTCAATTAACAAAACATGTAAAAATTAACGGGTAGGGTCACTGGAATACGGCCCGGGTTATAACAAATAAACCCAGCCCAAATCTTCTCCTTCTTCAGAGTGCTGCGTCTTTCTTCTCCTTCTTCAAACCCTTCTTTTCTTCTTCTTCTTCCTTTTGCGATCCAACCAGCAATTCATCCTTCCTTCTTCTTCTTCGATTGATAAATTCCTCAAACATTCCTTCTTCTTCGATTTGCAAACTTCCTAGCGATCGAATCCTTCTTCGATTGATTTTTTTCTCTTCCGATGAGCTCTTCAAACGACTGGTTATTGTCCGGAAAATTTTCAATGAGCTCTTCACCCTGCAACAAGATCTACATCAATAAATTTCAATTTTAAACGAATGAAATTTTCAAGAGGATGGAATTTCCCCTAATTGTGTCCAATATATAAATTTTCACATTCGATTGAGTTTATGTTGTTAAATTACCTTCGATGTAAATGAAATTGCCGATGAAACTTCTGCTTCTATGAATTCTGCTGTTATGAACATGTAAAAAAACACGTGGCAAATATTTGAAAAACGAACTAAATGATTGCTGAATTTTTGTGTGTATACTATGCACTTGTTACCTTACAATATGTATCGTTTGTATTAATACATGCACCTGTTATAAAGCTGTGAATATGAATTATGAAACATTTCCATGAGATCATGTATAAGTTTGATGACATAAAATTGTCATATTAACTGCATTGATTACTTTACAATATGTATTGTTTAAACAAAAACTCGCACCTGATTTGGAAATATCAATTCCTTTTATGAATAGCAAAACTTTATCAGGAGGTAGTGGATAAGTTACCTTATGAATTGTTTCCATTTTGTAAAAACATGTATATGTTAACCTACAACTAGTATTTCTTATAGTATACTATAAAAAAGAGGTTACATAATTTTATTTATTTATTTATTTTTCATAGTATAAACTTTATTTAATACTTTAAAATGTGTAATAATTACATTAAAACTTCTATTTATTTTCAAGCATGGGAGTAAATTTTCTAGATTTCAATTAAAGAGATGCCACTAAAAGTCTTGTTGGCATGAAACAACACATGTAAAACATTGCATACTTTGTATAAAAATATACAAATGTTGTCGGTTTCATACACGAGAAAAACTATCAACACTTGAACAAAGGCAAGATACGAGATAAATCATACAAGTGTTCATAACAAAAAATTTCTATTATGGAACTTACAACTACAACAGTGTTCTTATCTAGATTAACCAATAATCTCTAATACAATGAATCAATCATTAATCTTCAAAGGTTGATCATCTTCGAATTCCTTGAGTTAAGTGTCAGCCTCATCTAAATCAAACTCGTACCAAAATGTATTTTGGAGTCCAGTGTTTTTTTTGATAATGGAGTCCATTGTTCAATATTGTGTGATTCCATACCACTTCAAGTTTAGATCTATTTCCTCAAAAAAATCATACTCATTGGATATTAACAGTTGCATCATATAAGCAAACAAGTACAATTTGTAATTCAAAACAAACAACAATGAAAATAAAAGTCAAAACACAATAAAACTAACAAGTACATATTGAATACTAACAGATGCAATATATAAGTAAAGAGATACAATTCCCAGTTCAAAAAGAACAACCAACAATTTTTTTTAAAGTCACGCATAACACAATTAACAAGTATACACTAGATACTAACAGATGCAACATATAAGCAAATCGATGCAACTCGTTATTCAAAACGTACAATTAACAACAAATGAAAAAAGTCATACATAGTACAATTGACAATTACACATTGAATACTAACAGGTGCAACATATAAGTTAACAGATGCATCTCAGAATTCAAAATGAATAATCAGCAAAAAAAAGAAAAAATGTCATTCACAGTACAACTAATAGGTAAACGTTGGATAATAACAGCTGCAACATATAAGTAAACAAATGCAACTCGTAATTCAAAACGAATAATGAACAAATTTGTTGTAACGCGAGGACAATTCATAACCATATCTCTAATAGCGCATATAGAAACTCAGAACACTTTAAATGATGTCTATCCAACGCTCAACAAAACAAAGAACATACCAAATCAAAAAAGATTGTGTAATAATACTATCGAAAATAAAGTCTAGATATACGAAATACCTCATCATGCGAACGATCGATGAACAACCGATGAAGAAACAAAAAAGCAAAGCCTGAGAAGAATCAAAAAATTAGTGGATGAAGAACCACGTATAAGAGGCAGAAAAACACGGAGATGAGACTGTGAAACGTGCGGTTACAGAGAAATGGAGAATAGGCGAAGAAGAGGCTGAGAAATCGCCAATGAGAAGAGGGAAATCGCTAGAGAAAGAACCTTATCACAGAGATAGAAAATAAGAGATGCAAAAAGAAAGAGGTTATAATACAACTAAAAGATTAATTTTTCATTAATTACAAAATGAACCCCAATTTGCAAAATAGTCTCTGCCCCGTCAATAAACTTATAACAGCCCGCCTTTCCCGAGACTTTCTTCTGAAATTATATTCTTATATTCTTATATAATTTAAGAATTCTAAATTAATTTAAATGTGCCAAAAGTTTAATGGGCCCGATAGCCATATGAATTCAACCTTTATAGTGGTCTAAGATATTGGTCCAAGTTGATTATGGGTCAGGTTGACCCGGGTTCAAGTTGAAACGTATTTCGATTGAATCATATTTGGGTCGAAATAAGATTTGAAGTTGATTCGATTGTATCGTCCAGATTATCAGGTTTGAATTGGGTTTTTGGTTGAGTTCGGATCGAGTCGGGTTTGGGTTTGGGCCCAGATTATCAAGTCAGAATCGGGTTTTAGGTTGAGTTTGGGTTTGGATCTAGACTATCAGGTCAGAATTGGATTTCAGGTTGGGTTTTGGTCGAGTCAAGTTCGAATTCGGGTTAATATTTTACGGATCAGGATCAAGTTCGGGTTGAGTTCAATTGAGTTGGTCCGGGTTGGGTCAAAAATTCGGGTTAGAGATTGACAGGTATAGCTTGGATTCTTGTTACTATAATTGCGTCTTTTATTTTTGAATTCCAAATCATGATATT